>JANTFA010150617.1:0-11228 GCA_026413405.1 Phytosciara flavipes | reverse complement strand
GAATTTTTTTCAGAGTTCAGTTTATAAATGAGACTTCGGACGGAGCTTTCGAAATTGCTGTAAGCAATTTTAACAAGAGATGAATTTAAATAAACTGATTTAAAGAAATATTGCAGGGCAGTTCCATAGACAACTAACTATATACCGTCCTCTACTCGTACGGGTCCCCCTTATGTTTCTATATTATCTATGAAGAAACCGACACCAGCGAGCAGACTAATCAAGTACACACAGATAAGCTAAATAATGGCTGTAAATATTAGAAATGTCAAATTTGGAATTTGGTAGTTGGCCACGAAAATAATTTCCAACAGAGATGTTTACTACTGAAGAGCTGCAGACAGACTGATGTTATTATTCTGGCTGCTTGCTAATTTTTAACTTGAGTATTTGGTAGTTGATAGTTGACGGCTGGATTGACTTATTAAATTGCAATGTTGCCATGAGCAAATCAACACCAAGAGAAAATACAAATTATCTAAGAGTTGACATTACAATTTGAAAAATTGGTAGTTGACTACCGCAATGATAGTTGACGACTCGAATAATGGTCTGCAGAGATGTTTTTTATTCGAGAGCTGTGTAGTTATTCCATCTGCTTGCTTATTCATAACTTGAATAGTTGGTTGTTGCTAAATTAAAAATTCGAATGCCATACTTTACACGTGAAGTAATTTGATATCTTGTATCACGATTAGTGAAAGTATTTCGGGCTGAAGCCCTCAGATACTATTACCCATCTGGATACGAGATATTACATTTTTTTTCACTGGTGTTGTAATGTACTATTATCAGTTGCGAATATTCGAAATATGAGAATAAGAAAAATAACCTCACTGAGCCAGTCTATTCTGGTTTATTATGATGTGTGCTGATGTTATCGTCAAAAAAAAACGTATCGTTTATTTGTATGATCGTTTAATGTACCTCGATTGCCATTGGTTCGATTCGGAAATCATTGAATATGCTTCTGTTTTATTCTGCAAAGATCTTTCGATTGACTGATAATTTCGTACTTCTTTCTAAGGAACGGAAAGTGTGACATATTCAGTTTGTGCTATAGTGCTACTCCAGACTTCCGACCGAGAGCCAAACCTTTTCCTTTCTTTTTTTGTCTAGATATACACACCAATTCCTCTCTTTCATGGCAACGATTTGTTCTTTTATTTTTTCTGTATACGCTGAATTCGCATCAAATAATTTGCGCCAAAATGTATCTACGAAAGAGACGTACCAACTAGTTACGCTGGTCATTCCCAAGAATTTGAGCTCATTTCAGCGTAAGTTGAACCATTTTCTTTATCGATTTATGGATTTTCAAGTTAAAAATGTACCCATATTTCCATAGCCGGCGAACTTTGACGACTTACCAAAAATATTTTTTCGACAAACTTCTGTTGGTTTTTATTTTTTTTCGGTTGTGTTGGACCCTATTTAGTAGAAAAATAAACTATTGCTGATAAATATTTCAAAACATTTTTTTGGTAGAGATCCGACTATGTGAAATAGCAAAAACTCTAAAAAAAAATAATTTTAAACTCGATTTTTGGCATCTAGGGACGATAACAATTTTCTGTGGACTAGTCCAGTCTCGATTCTTTCAACATCGCACACCCCTATTACTCATTCTTAAGATGTCATCGACGTTCTAGTTTAGCAACAGGCGCACCAACTTCATCATCTCTCTGTCTCCATAATCATGCAGAGAAATGATAAATTGGTACGCCTGCGGCTAGATAGAAGGGTTATGTGAATGACAGTTGGATCCTGGACAGTTGGTTGTCATTCACATGTTCACATGCTCCCGCTAAATTCGAATCGCCTCAAGCTTTTACCTGAAAAATGTCGATACATTTCTGATTGAAGGGTTTAAAAACCATGAATTTTCCCATTTCCATTCGTGTCGTTCTCGTACATATTCGTTTCCAGTTTCATTTCATATTTTAATCTACCAGATTTGAATAGAATCTAAAACTTCGGGGTTAAGGTTTGCTACTTTTCAATAGCAACAAATCGTAAACAATTTATTATGTTAAATCATTAAACAAATAAATTTAATTGAATAGACTTTGCACTTACAAACAGATTGGATGGATGCATTTTAATATGCAATATTTATATTCATTATGGTGTAAACGGCAATATGGATATAAAGTAGCAAAACCATGTGCTTTCTATTGAATATATGTTTTCATTTTTGTGTAAGAGCATACACGATGACGATAATATAGTCATATTATTACCGTGTCAGTCAGTCATATATATAGGAGGTTGGTCATACGTATTCAATAATAACATCTATGTACATGGGTTACATATTTTATAGTTAAAGTGTGTTTTCTTGTCTTGTAACATTGGGTGATATATTGAACGCAAAACAACAATGTAAAGTATAAAACTATTTAATGTTAAAGTGTTGGGCCGCTTCGGTTAACTTTATTATCTTAAAGTGGTAATAATTACGACAAGACATTCGTGTAAATTTTGAATAAATTTTACAAAATGTCTTGGTGTGTTTGTTTGCTTTCAAAGGAATGTTTTTACGATTTTAATTATTTCGAATAAAATTCATAATTATGCAACCACCCATTTCCTTTTGAACCTTCCCCCCCATTTCGCCTAACTTCTCTCTTTCCTTCCTGGTCGATCGGATTTAGTTGTTCGAAAATCTTCGTCGCAATATGATTGAATTTTAATTTCTAGTTCCGATTCTTATTCAAAGTTTTATCGGATGACAGGATGACAGAATTCCACCATTTACCGTCGTCACTCCATTATTGGTAGTAGTGATGCATATAAAAATGTTATCAGCTATTTGCACTGGTTTTAAACGAAATATGCGAGAGGGCTTAAAAGGAAGCCAATTTTACATAATTGACTTAGTTGAATAAACATACCGCATGACAATGATGTCGTCAAATGATTCATTTGGTAAAATTTTTGGTTGGTTACGAAATAACCATTTGCGGTGAAAGTCGTTATTATACAAATTATTGGGTTGTTGTATGATTATCCGAAGGTGTAATATAGATATCCGATATTAGATTCGAGGAGGGCCGGCTCGTTTTAGTGATAAAAAAATTAGTTTGAAAATTCGTTTTTCCAGTACACACTCGAATTTCTTAGAGTGTAAAAAGTGGGTTTGTTCTCTGCTGCACTAAAATCGCGCTCATCATCACGAATTCAAAAATCGTTCTTTATGCAACCGAGTGGCGAGCCGTTTCGTGTTTTGGACTTGCCTACACCCGTCCGTTTTACTTCTATATACTCAGTGAAGAGTATAACCTGAAGTGAACCGTAGCGAAATAGTAATCCATTTTCAAAAAAAAAATGTATTCGAAGTTAATGTCGTCCGTTCCATATGGTACATGCTAGTACTTCATCCACCCACACATTCATCGAGTTTCCATTCAGCTGTTCCTAGATGTGTAGATTTGTCATTTGAGATTTGTCCTCTGACCATTCAACTATTGAGACATATAACTAGAGTGAGCCAATTTTTGAAGCGTTCATATAGTTCTGCATTACAACAGTTCACTTTTCGCAGCTGGGGCTGCAGAAAACGTTTTTATGCAACACGTTGACAAATTGGGTGTTTTTGTCACACGATGTAATTATCACATGACGAAAACCACCCCATTTCTCAGCTCGTTGACGAAATTGATTGATCACCGAGCGAAGATACTTGAAGCTGTTGCATTTCGATGGGGCTTGTGGGCCACTAAATGGCAGGAACATGTTCTCAGTCTTTGTGCTCAAGGATATTGTTTTCTCGCATGCTAGTCCAACATATTTAGCGAATAGCATGCTCAGCAAGAACTATTTTGTTAACTCGGATGTGAATGACAGTGTTACAGAGTAGAGGTCTGAGTACGCTGCCCCTTGTGTATGATTTGCACACATTGCTCTGGTACTACATTTCTGCGCAGTGCGGTTTTCTTTTTTTGACTTTTTTTCTGGTACTTTCCAACAAATACAAAACCACAGAATTTCTTTGGATTCAAAAAAAAATTTAATTTCTTTTGCTACTTAAAATTTTAAGGAGCAAAAGAAATTGTTATTGTCAAGTTTACAATAAAGGTCAAATTGTTAAGTTACAAAGTGTAATAAATATTTAAGTCAACGTGACGCACATTAAATATTAACTGGCAAAAAAGTTGGTGTAAAGCTATCATCAATATTAAAACGTATCTCATAACATTATAATGTCACGTGAAGTCACAAGCGCGTTTTTTATAGTCTAATCCGTTTGACATTTGAAGAAAATTGCAATATTCAAATGAAAATGACAGTTAAAACCACTCAAATATAACTGGTTTCCAGTTCCAACAAATCATATCAATAAAATTATCTGAACGGAACGAACGTTTGAGGCTATTGCCCATTTGATGGCTTCATTAAATCCTGTTTCTCTACCGTTTATCATTAGGATAATGGTCTTTGAAACACAACAAAAAAGAAAAGGTTCAGATATGAATAATGACTCTAGCGTCCATTTTTCTATTTTTGTAGCGCACATTTTGACAAAAGGCAAAAAGGGTTTCATTGAATACAAATCAGCAAAACCATTCCTCAGACACAGATTGGTCGAGGTAAAATTCATTATAAACGAGAAGTTCCTATAGATTGGATGTGGAACACATGCCCTGTGCACAAAGCAAAATATTGCAGCTCGTGACGCATGTAAAATATGAAACTTGGGAGCGAATAGTTATCGAATATAGTTCCCCCGAGGCGAGGTCGAGGTTAATAGCCTTAGTCTATAAGCCGAAAACATGACTTTTCATCGTTTTATCACAATTCCTCCTATGAATTTTATATGCTTTTGAATCTCAAGTCGATTTTCATGTGTGCACGTCCTACTCCTAGAGGTGTAATGAGCCACTTAATGGAAATAAAAATCGTATATTGACCTCGTCTCTACTAAAGAATCGTAAACCCAAGTGAAATTTTTTTGGCCAAGACATTTTTTAAATCGATCTTCTTGTCTACTACATTTTTCTTCGTTTGGCCAAAATTGCCCCATCAAGGCTTCATGGTCAAAAGTCAATTTAAAAAATGTCTCAGGCTTACGGATTCTTTTATTCAGAAAGTTCTATGATCAAATTAGATTGGGCCTTCATTTTGTTTCTGCGATGTAGAACGTCAACTTTCACGGTAAACGAGAATTCAGTGAACGTTCCAAAACGAAATTTTGCAACGACTCTAGAGATGGTGTCATGAACCAATTTCAAGTTTATGTCACTCGAATGGTGTTCTTGTCATCATTGGATGATTCGAAAGTAACTCATTGCATGGCAGAGCCGTTTTGTGATAAAAGTAAACTCACAAGGGTGTTTCTGAACAAAAAGCTTCGGTAACTGTCTCTTACCGAAGCTTGTTGCTCCGAAACACACAAGTGGGTTTGCTTTTGTCAAAAAATTGTTTTCGAATTAATGAATTACGTAACAGCATCCAGTGTAGTCTGATTTACTGACTGCCACATACACGTTTATGATAAATGAACTAAAAATGATCCACCAATGTAATGGATCATTTCCGCAGGTGGCATGTTGCTATGTAATGTTCAACTTCCGCATGGGACAGGCAGCAAAATACATGCATGTCGAATGTTCTACTTTATGTAACCGGTCGATCATATCGTTTGATATAAGGATCACGCAGTTGATCCCAATATTTTCTGGCAAAAAAGATCTCGTCTACAGTTATTCAAACTCTCAAAAATGTTTGTGTAGAATTCCAATGACCCAGTATGGCTATTTTAGAAACATGAAATGAAGATTTTGCATTTTATGAAAAAAATGCAAAACAAATTCATTTCTATAAATAAATTCAGCTGCACATTTACATATCAAAGGTATACACCACACAGTCAATACAAAAATGTGACATTGAAAAAAAATGCTAATCTCATTTTTAAAGTTAACTTGACCGTGTGATATAGTTTCTCATACTGTTTATAACATCTATACATGCGCTACGCCAACATAATTTTTACCGTCCTCAGGTTCAATTTCAAGTGAAAACATTCTGTTCTGGCCGAAATTAATTATAAAATTTTGTAAACGGTTAAGTCATATTTTAGCATAGCAATAATGTAATGTGCTAGCATGGCATGTGCATACGCTAAACTCTCCGTCAAATTCAATGCTACGGATAAAACAATCAAAATTGCTATATTTGAAAATAATTGCAATGGTTTTTCTTGCTCCGAGTTGCATATGGCCATAAATTTGTGCAATGGAACAATTTTTACATTGTTTATAGCATGGTTCTCGATTTACGGCAACTAAGTGCTTTGCGAATTATTTAATATGATTGAGGAAGAATGCACTTCCATGTGGGGTGTTTTTTTGGCCCCGTGCGAAGTACAGAGTACTATTGGGTTTGATATGCCTTTCGTAACAATCGGACTTCGAGCGAGGCAATGCATTTGAGGAAAAAAGGTTCGCCTGTCACGTCGATAACTTGAGTAAATCAAATCCGATTTCAATAATTTGATTTTCCCTGAAAAGTATTGTGACTCATCCATGAGCTAGACCACTTAAAGTGTTTTAGCGTTGTCTTAAGATATTTCCGGAAGTGTATATATAGCAGCAAATCATAGATACGGAAAATATAAATCTAGTAAAAGAATGCTTAATGTGCAGTAGTGCTGTCAAAGTAGTGCGTAAATGGATTTTCATATATACTTTTGCGCACTAGTGTGCAAAAGTGACATTTGGAAAAATGAAGATCCCACTCTTGTACATAAAATCTTTTTGCTAACTTGTGCCTAAACTGGAACTTTGCGCATAAAATTGTCAACGTCGGCTTCGCCTCGGCTTGAAAATTTCAACATCTTCTGCCCGAAATTTCCATTTAGGCACAAACAAGCTAGCAAAATAGCTATTAAAATCGGGTCTTTGGATCGTGAGCTAGAGGCCTTAGAATGAGGTTAAGTAGTGCCCTAAGTGTTTTTTGCAAATGAATCGAGTAAATATTGATTTTGGTTTCATTCGAAAGGTATGGTCAATACTAATCCAGGTAAAATACGTTTATTGCAATCGCGTCAGTAGGGGCCTTGAAGTGTTCGGTAGTTCCATACAACTTTTTTGTATGCAGTCACACTAGGGTTGCGTAGGTTCTAGGATTGCGTGAATAATTTGGTAATGTACGCGCTAGGTATACATGATCGTACGGGGCTCTGTCGCAGCGTCTGCTACGGTCTTTTCTGTTTTTTTGGTTAATGTTGCGCTAACGTCAACTTTGTTTCGTATTACACGACTACGAACAGTGTATTTTTCATATTTGTTGTAGGTAATGTTTCTAATTTATTGCGAATGTAGTGCATGCGTCTTAAACATGAACATGAAGTGATGCTTTTGTGTTGACTGCATTTTTGTTTTGTTTTTCAATTAGTGATCGTGAAATTGTACGAAGCATAGAGTCTGGAGATGGTATGATGGCTCAGTCATTCCTCGGATCCCCTATTCTGTAGATTTTTTTTGTCAGCTCTTAGCTTAAAATTTTATTCAATGCTCTTCTAAATTCCTAGCGGTTGCAATGAGCTTGACAAGTGGCTTTTCTGTATGTAAATTTCTAACTTTTTTTACATCATCCGATTGTGATATATCTGAAAATAAGATGCTCAACTGCATGGTGCGTTGGTGATTGAACTATACGTAGTTCAATCGTACAAAATGACTTGCAAACCCGACAAAGCACAAGAAAAACTTTCACAGGACAAGAAAGATCGTTGCCTCACTCTTATCGCGTGGAACTTTCGCGCTCAATCTCTTGCAATCATTTCTTTTAAACTTCTGACTTCATTTGGTTGAACAATTAGGATATTCTTAGGCTTTCTGTTAGGGGAGAGTTTGTAGTAGCAGTAGTAGTTGTAGTGATTATCAATTTTTATCGATTTTTTTCTCTTTATTTTCAGAGCCTACAAAGCCAGCTATATTCGGAACTGAACCGGCGATATTAGACACTGAAAGTTTCAGCGAAATAAGTTTAGATCAACCGTCTGATCAAGAACCGTATACATTGCAAGACGACCAATTGAGCACAGATTACTCGAAACCATTTAATCCGTTGACGCAGGCAACCCAGTTGACAGCTTCTTTATCTCAACTGCCAAGTGTAGCATCGTCGGTTTTCTCGTCATTTTCAAACATTTTGAGAGGAAATTCTCCGACGCCAAATACATCGACCGAGCAGCAGCAACAATATCAGCAACAGCAACATCATATCAATCCATATAATGCTCCACCAGTTCAGACGCTCGAAAACGTTCCATTTGTAAATAGTGGGCTAGCGTATCCGAGTGAAGAGTCTGCAGTGCCCGCTGCCATTCCGACATTTTACTCGACTAGTGATCCAGCATTTCCACCACCAGCTCCAACATTATCGCCACCCCCGGCAAATACTTCGTCCGGTAATGCTTATCGTCTTACCACGAAGAGGAAGATCTATGCTCCTGCACCCGGCTTAACGCATCAAGACAATCAACCCGTCTCAAGTGCGTTTCCATCATATGGACCACCTTTGCCGAACCCAACTACCGAATCTAATTTTACGGCAAATCAGTCGACCACTTACGAAAATACGGCAGTGAATCAACCGCCATCCCAAAACAACAAGTTTTCTCTTACATCGTTCTTTTCAACACCACTGCTAGAGAAACTAACTGGACCTAGTGTGAGTCACCAGCAAGAAACACCGGTTACTAATATACCAGACATTTATGCCGTTCAGCCGACAAATGCAACAGCACCAGTCACTGCCGTAGGATTGTTTGATCCACAACCGCAACTGTTTAATACGCAATCGCAGGTGTTTGATGCGCATCCACCGATTCCTGAAAATATACCAACATACCCTACACAACAGCAAACGTATGAACCCACACCGCCATTAAGCACTCCAATATTTTTCAATCCGGCTCAACAAACCAGTTTGCCTGCAGTCAGTCAAACGCAATCGGCTGCATATGGTACACCTGAACCTGTTCCCAATATTTCATCGATTCCTCCGTCATCGATTCCTCCACCTGGAAACGTGAGCAGTTATAGACTTCGAGGAAAACCCCACTACAAGAATCCTTTGTCGGCTACTACAACTTCATCTCACGCTACTCCATTTTTTCAATCAACGCAAAATCCTGCAATACCATCGGAAATATTCAATCCGGTACAGATTTCTGCTACAGAAGCTCCGGAACAAGTTTCGAAACCAAGTGGTTTTTCGTATCAGCAACCACCACCATCCAGCGTCGCTTTCTTTGACCAACCACAAAGTGCAGCTGTTGAGCCGAAAGCCTCTCACGTAACTTTTTTCAATCAACCAGAAAGTCTAACCGTGGAACCGGACGTACTACAGTTCAGTCCGTTTTATCCGAATAGTTCCGGAAACACGCAAGCTTTAAATTCTTTCGGAACAGGAAATGTGGAACAGCCTCCCATTCTAGGTCTAGCGCTAGGAATCGACTTACAGCAACCTGTTCAATACCAACAGCCTCCAATTCTAGGTCAAGCTCGAGGAATCGATTTACAGCAACCTGTTCAATACCAACAGCCTCCCGTTGTAGGCCAAGCGCAAGGAATCGATTTACAGCAGCCTGTTCAATACCAACAGCCTCCCATTGTAGGCCAAGCGCAAGGAATCGATTTACAGCAACCTATTCAATACCAACAGCCTCCCGTTGTAGGCCAAGCGCAAGGAATCCATTTACAGCAGCCTGTTCAATACCAACAGCCTCCCATTCTAGGAGAAGCGCAAGGAATCGATTTACAGCAACCTGTTCAATATCAACAGCCGTCCATGCTAGGAGAAGCGCAAGGAACCGATTTACCGCAACCTGTTCAATACCAACAACCAGACCAACAGCAACAGTTCCAGCAATTCCAACTACCAACCGAACAACAACAAAGGGAAACGGAACCTCTCCAACTACAGCAACCGTTTCTGTTGCAACCTTTCCAACAAGAGCCAAACCAATTACTGACTGAGCAACAAGAACAAACACAGTCTGTCGACAACCCCCTAGTACAAGATACGAACCGAGAAAAACGGTCACCATCATCGACACCGTATCCAGAACTTTCAACAGACCAAGCACATTTGAGGACAGTTCCCCAAACATTTCAGCCTGACATATTTCAACAATTTCAACCAGTTAAAGAACCTAATCAACTTCAGCAACTGTTTTCAACACAATTTCAAGGTCCGTCTGAACAATTAGAGAAAGAACAACCGCTCACTTCATTGCAGCCACAACATTTCGCCAATACGTTTGCAGTGCCAACATCTCACCCGCAAAACATCGATTTACAGTCAAATCTTTCATCTGACCTATTTACACCATTCCGAACGGAAAATCAAACGCAGACTTTATATCCTCCGCAAACTGCTAGCACTGGATCCGTTGAATCAAATCAATATTTGCAGGAAGAAATTAGCAGCGCAGGTGAAAGACACTTAGAGCCGCCTCAATTTACAGACGAAACTTTGGATTACACTCAGGCCCAGTTTACTAACTTGAATTTGAAACCACAAGAAACTGCACCTGAGACGAGTTTCTTTGGCTCACTGGATTCGCAGCAAGACAACAGCAAAGCTGGAAATATAATTCATCAGTTGGACATTGCCAGCACTGACAGCAAGACATCTTTTGACACATTTTTCGGCTCTCAGACGACACAACAATCTACACCATTTCCAGAACCGTTCCAACCAGAGCCAATTCCTACGTCATCTTTAGCGAGTTCATTTTTTACAACACCTACTACAACGCCATCGTCAGCTGCCGACTGGTTCAATTCACCAAAAACCATAGAGCCATCGGTCAACCGATTCGAAGACAACATTAATCGGAATACACAAGAACCCCTCGACGCTAACAATTTTTTTGCCGCCAATAACAACAACAGCAGTCAAGTGTCATCGCCACCAAACTATTTTCAAATCCAGAATTTCTTCAACAATCCACCATTGATAGCCGATACCAAGGAACAGGACAACAATTTCAATTTCATCGAAAATAATTTGATAAACAAACGCCTGCATAATTTGACGCATCACAAAGGGTCAACGGAAACGGACGGTGGGTCAATTTCATCGAATATCGTCGAGCCGCCGTCATCCGCTCAATCAGAATTTTCGGAATACTTTGCCGAGGTCAATCCAGAAACGAGTCATCAAAGTGATGAATACTTAGGTGAACAACAGGTACACTATAAAATGGA
>JANTFA010150606.1:0-11228 GCA_026413405.1 Phytosciara flavipes | reverse complement strand
ACTGCATACATAAACCGTATTAAAGCGATTATAATTTCTGATAAAAAGGTAAATAAATAAAAATACAGGTTCGGAACAAAGCAGCCAATGCGGCGAATATCAGAAAAAACGAAAGAATGAAATTCGAAAAAAAAGTGTAGTGAAAAAATGAAGATTTCTAGAACGCGATAAAAAGAGACAGTATCATAATGCCTCTTTTATACCATGGCATAGTGAAGCTTTCCCCGCACTATCAATTATCAAAATGATGAATTCTCGTGTTTCATTCTCATTTTCATAATACACTCACTCATATTCATATTCATAGTCTGAGTGTATGTTCAATCAAGTGCTGTGTGGTGGTTTTTTAGCTTGAGAAAAAGATAATATTCAAGTCGCGCGGCTGACTGGTGTTCCACAGACTGATGTTTTTCTCTATATCGTTCAATTAGTTTGATACGAGACCTTCAATCGAATACACACTTGTTGGATGCTCTTCCGTTGATTGTTTAATTTAGTTTCTTTAGTTGTGAACAGAGCCTAGAAGAAAAAAAATTATTTTTTATAGAAAATTATGTGTTTTGTATGCACGTCGTACAGAATTTTTGCATTGAATAAAATCGTGACGGGTATTTAATTGCATTGATACGTTGTGCTTTTGTGGTAATCATATCGTGGTGTAGTTTGGATTGCATTTTTATTGGATTACGAATCATTTTACATAAAACTATTTCATCATGCCCAGGGGAGCAAGTACGACGTAAGTTAAGCTAAATAAAAACAAAAACAAAACTCCGGTCAATCATCTCTTAAACTCATGCAAATTTTTGCAAAATATATTATTGATCAAGACGCTTAAATATTTCATGCATAAATTGCGCGTGATGACTGTAGGTGTGACTGAATCACATTCTAAATAATTCACTTTGTAGGGCATAGAATAATGGAGATGTGTGTCTTATGTAACAAATTAAATTAGCGCAAGAAACATATAAAAAGTCGTACCGAAATGATCAAGATAAAAGGTACAATAAAAATGAGCAAATAGAACTATCACAATGAATAAATTAATGGATGATGATGATGGTGATGATGATAACGAGAGGTGATAAAAAATATAAGACCCAGTGTTGTAATACGGAGTGATAACCATCTTCTCTCTGACATACTCATACAATTGAATCAGTTCTAATTTTGATGGAATTTAATTTTTTGAAATTCAATTAGAAAGTCTCCGATTGTCTGTCATCCAACGGAGAGAAAATGTTTTCCACAAACATGACCCTGAAATCGTTTCTTGCAACACTTTCCAAAGCACAATAATTGTGATAAATTTATAATACCTCGCTATCATCTCACATGGAAACAAACAATTTTTTTTTCTTAATTCGACGATATTGTCTTTTGTTATTCAAAAATGATTAGAGAGAACAATATTTCAGACGACACAAATACATAACGATTCAATAGAAAAGTAATTTTTAATTTGCAAATTGAATTTAGCGACTTAGAAAATTGACAGAGAATTTGATAGTGAAATTTATGTAAGTTATGTGAACGTGCAGCATTTGAAATCGGAAAAAAAGAGAAATGACTTCACATCGAAACTATGTGTGAATCTGGAACCACAGACTTAACATATTTTCCATCTCAAAATCAGTCTTTTGCTGTGCGAGATAAACACGGATAGGTGCACACGTAATCTAATTGTTAAAACAGATGTTTTTTCCCTGAATAAAATGTGTTGGTGTACAATGTGCTGTACACAAAGAATGTGATGAAATAACGGACGAGAACGTACACATATTTATTGACTCACACAAACAGTTTGCAGTGTCTTACCCATCCTAATTATATTGCTACCATTTACAAAAACTATTTGACCTGCACTCGGTGAACAAATCCGTTTTTAATATACCTCTTTCCATGTTAAGACTAAAGGTTGGGTAGAATCTAAACTAATATTTACTCCATTCGTCACCACTGCAATGCGCACATTTTGACGACTCGTTATTCTGATTAGTCACTATTGTCTACTAACTAACTCAACGCTTAAATTTATGGTTCTTCTGTTCTTCATAACTCTTAAATGACTAACATGAGTATGTACACTTCGTCCAAATATATTTTTAGTTCAGCAAACCTTTAAGATCTGGTCGTAGAATGTGAGAACTAGCTTAACTGCTCAGTAGGTATGACTTGAAGAAGAAAAAAATTTTCCGCTGTGTACGCATACTGAATGGATTATCCAGATCGATTGGTTTACCCTCTCTGGTGTAATAAACATTATGACTCTGAAAAGTTCAGTCTTTACTATAATTCCGATCAACTGTTCTTTTGAATCGGTCGACGTTTACTTATTTTCCATTTAACTGGAAATGATTTACATTTTAAATAGACAGCTCAATTGCACTCTAGTTGAACATCAGCACCATACATTAGCAACTCATTTATAATATTTTATGTAAAAACGAGGAAGAAAAACCGTAGCTGACGCTCCGATGAAGCCCCGTACGATCTCGAATGCCTAGCTTCTATTACTACTTACGAAGCCCTAGTAGCCTACGCAACCCTAGTGTGTACATTGTGTAATCATTGCCGCAATTCAAAATAGCCCGCACGAAAAACAGCCTCAACAAACTCATAAAGCCGTAAAGTATTATTTTCAACCTATGTTACAATGAGGACTGTTCGAAAAAAAAACATGACCCAACTGAGCATCAAACTCGGTAACTTAGCTTGGAGAGCAGCTATGCAACTAATTTGATCCTTTTTGTTTATACAGCGGCGTGCTTATAATGTGATGGGTTTAAATTTACTCGATTTATTTAAGGCCATATTTAACTTCACTCTAAGCCTCTACCTCACGATCCAAAGATCCGATTTCACTTTTTTTCCTGGATTTGTATTGTCCGTACCTATGATTTGCTGCTATATTTACACTTCCAACGTGTTATTTCTCGTAGATATCTTCAAAAACGCTAAAACACCTGAAGCTCAGGCATGTCATGTCCGAAAATGCCCATCTTCGAACTTGACATTACAATTTTAACTACCCTTTCAGGGATAAAAAATTGTCGAATCTCACAAAATGCCATGCACAGGCTTCCATTTCTACTGTTACTAACGGAACATCAATCCTAATAGCCCATCGTACCTCGTACGAGGCTAAAAAACATTTTCTGTGCGATGAGAGTGCTTTCATTGCGAGCATAATGTGTCATCATATTTAATTACATTAATTATAATGATCGCTTCGAACATGATTAGAACGAACAAGGCAATGTGTAAAATAATGTTTGACGAAATTAAGTGATACACATAAGGCACCCACATGTTTCATTGCGTTAAATTTATACTCTCAATAAACGAAGTTGCTTCTTTTTTGTTGCTGTTGTTGTTGTTGTTATATCCGTTGAGGAAATGTAATTTGAAAATGTCGAACTTTGAACTTTTAATAACTCTTCTTTCATGATGCATTTTACGATGCATGCAATGTCGAACCTTTGATGGTGTGTGAATTAATGGTCCGTGTATATGGAAAATGAAACTGAAAAATCTTTGGTTTTACAAACAGAAAGTGCTTGTATTGACGAATGGCCATGCACAAAGCTATTTGATTTGTTAGTTGAAACAACGTGTTAACTTTTTCTCCTCATTGTTAAATGCCTAATCTAGTACTTCATCATTTTACTAAACTATTCGAATTCCATGTTTCGCTATTTTTATAAAATTTGTTTTTGAAATACAATCTAAAGAAGCAAGGTAGAATGCTAGATCCTAGGTCATGCATCTTTTAGATCTTGAGATGTGAGCACCTGACCATCATAAAAGTGCTCAAAGCAACGGTCTGTAATTCAAGCCGTGAAATTAAATGTCAAAAATCTTTTTATTTCAACATATACAAGCAACACTAATGCATTGATTCTAGCCACTTTCCAGGTTTCTAATTTAGAAATTTTGTACTAATGCTAAGAAATAAGCTATTTGGAACCATTCTACTTTCTATAGGGAACTTTATGACTGACTGCTAACTTACTTCCTTAGCAGCCATTTTTAACTTAAGTGAGGTTTGGCTGCCTCCACAACAGCACTGGCGATCCTCGGCAACAACTTTTCAATACCGAATGACCAGCTCTTGCAGCTCCGCTTTGACGCAGTCTATCCACGTTTTCTGAAGACGCCCTCTGGGTCTTGTACTGTCAAATTGACTCACGAAAACTTACTTTTCCACTCTGTCATCGTACAAACAGGTCACATGACCCGCTCATATCAGTCGCGTTGCTTTAATAACTAACAATGTTTTCCATGAGCTCGCTATTTGTTCTGATCCTCCACAAATCGTTCTTCTTGATTGATCAACATATTGAGCGTTGAATTTTCCGTTCAAAACACCTGAGCCTGTTTTCCTAATTGAAAATTTACTGTTAGGGTCCTCAGGCGTAAGTGGTTACGCTCCTAACCAGACTATGGATTTTCAAAAAACTAGCATCGTGTGAAAAAAAAACACTTGTCAGAGATCTTCGTTTATTTTAGTCATTGTTGTCGATAAACCCCTGTTTCTAAAACTTTAATCTGTGGCTCTGAACTTGAAATTTCGAGAGAACTTTACTGCCGTACTTTGTTAAAAAGAAAACAATTTCCAGTCAAAATAACAAAAGATTCTTTTGTCTTTTCCACTGGAAATTGTTTTTCTTGCAAAGTACGGCAGTTTAGTGTTGGCAATTGTTACAATTTAGAAAGGACCTCGGAATCTAATTCTCAACATAAATGGCAATTTTAATTTAAAAAGCCGCTAAATTCTCGTTAATATGAATTTGTCTGTTCAAAAAGACCGAAGCGAATCTCTCATCCACTTGAAAGAACATTTCTTTTCCGTCAAGTGAACTTTTATTTTCTTTTAATTAAAATCCGCTAAATACTCTACACAACTGAGACTAGGTCAACAAGACGATTAAAATTGCACAAATTTTCTCTATATTGCATGGATACATAGACTATATACAGCAATGCTAAAAGCAACGCGCATAAATAATCCAACGAATACTAGAGCAGTTCAGGATATTGAGTGTATACGGTTTTCTATAGTAAAATAGGAGCGGTTTTATCAATTTCATAAAGAAAAATATACAGAAAATTCTAATAACCCGAAAAGTTTTTCCTATTAAGATGATTAAAGCACATCAAACTACCTATCCACACATTTGCCTATAAATTTGCCTCTTGTTAATAGATTTTATGGGAGAACGCTATTATTAAGCTTTCTTATTCATTCAGGGCATAGTTGTAGGGCAGTCGAAACAATACTGCTGGTTCCAAGCTGTAATGTTTTCCTAAGTTGAAAGTTTGCAAGGTTTAATAACTGAAAAATCTAAAGTGAGGGGTTCGAAATCTCCATAAAATTTGCACGCTGATGTCAGTACCATGGGAAATGTATTCGCTTGTTATGTATATGTCTACACATTTCTATAATTATAATCAACCACCATGCAAAAAATACGTTTTTTATCATTTATCAATAGTCAAACGGAGACGAAACACGCAACTTTATAACGTAATTCATTTACAAAATATGCTACGGAAACATATTTTATGACTTTGTTCAGGTTAAGGATGTCTACAGATATTTCGTATGACATACATTCTGAACGTGAAATTAAGGTAGATGCTTTCCGAACCATTTTATTTAACTTGAAAACTTTTCCTTTATGTTACCCGAAATGCAATTGAGTTTTCTGCAAATAAAATTTCTATAAAATGTTTAACTGAATACTGCTGGGAGGATAACAGAGCGTGAGACAGAAGGCAGAAATAGGGGGTTTTAACAAGAGGAATAACAGAAGTCGAATCACAATTACATTTGAGAGTATGTTGCACAATATACCGAACACACATTTGTACTTGTTGTCATATAGATCTAAGTATTTTCACTTGATACACTTTCGAAAATATCTCCGTGAAGAAGTGGTTATCGGTTTATGGCAGTGAGTAGGTACATCTTAAAATTGTACAAAACGTCTGACAACTTTTTTTTGTTCTTGGCTAACAAAATGTGCAATTAGGAGGTAAATAATGTTTTGCTTATTGGCTGCTTGAGATGATCCAGCATTCAATCTATTGTACTGCAATAAAATGACTAAATAAACTGTTTTTCAAATGGGAAAATCTGCCTTTCTCGAGGTGTATCATCTTACCTCAGTTAATTTCATAACGGTAACCGATTGATATAGTGACTGTAGAGACAATAAAATTGATTGCCACGTTTCAATGAGACACAGGAACTCCCACAAGTTCTTGCTTCTTCAGCGTAACCAGAGTTGCGGGAACCGTTATTCTATGGAAGTTTCAAATAGCACAATTTTCAAGAATTTGGTGGTAGATTCAGGTTTGAAAACACCTGAAACATGCAAACATGCAGTTGCTTCAGCCGTTTCTAGTTTTTTTCGGCACAACCGCAACCCATACAACATTATTTCTTCTAAAATAATGTTCTTCTTGTTCTAAGTAGTACTTCAGTTTTATATTGTCACAGTTTAGGCGGCTCATTTGAGGTGGAACCCTAGAATGAATCAATTCTGTTCAAATTTTGCTAATGTTTTTTCCCCTTTCGGAATTCTGGATCTCAAACTCTGCACATTGAATGCTTTGAAGTAGTTTACTCGGGATCAATTTTGTACTCGGAAATTCACTGTTGTGTAGCAACTTCATTTGAAAACTGTTTTTTTGACACGTTTAGTTGCATACCTCGTCTTCGGCTCGGATATGCAATACACTCGTCAAAATAACAATTTCCATTGCTTGTTGTTTGAATAAATTGTAGTAAGCTCGGCTCATATCACCACAACTACTATTGTGTCAAATAGGGTGATTCACATTTATTTCACAGATGCACAGATGCACCCACGACAAAACGGACTTCTCATGTTAATAGTTAACAGTCAATTTTGACAGTCAAATTTCACAGTATCATTGACAGTACCAAAAAAGTCTCACAGAGAAATTATAACCGCCTGCAGCTATGCGTTCCTTCTACCTAGCTGCAGTCGTAATAACTTATCATTTCTCTGATTCTATCTATTAGAATAGCTGACCAAAGTGACCACTATGTGACATTTCCATGGAATACGAACAGTTCCCGCCACTCCCTTTACATAGAAATACTTTGAAAGTAAGAAAACATTAAATCTACAACATAAACCTGATTTGGATATAAATTTAAGAAACTTCTTTAATTATCACTAATTCCAAAACATCGTCGTCGTCGTCGGGGTGAATGACTCTTCTCTTACACATTTTCATATCATAAGCATCAAACATTCACATCTTGTCTTTTCTCAATATTTGATCGTTAATATGCATGTTCATGTATGCTGCCTTGTTGTTGCTGCTGCATACTTTTAGTCAAACAAAAACAACTCGAAAAAAATTTCAAAAAAGAAAACCGCATCACCCGAAACAAAAAAACGCTGTAACGACATTTCAGAAGATCTAAATAAGAGAAATGGAAAAAAAAGAACTCCAAGTCTGGTAAATTAAACGTGGATAGAGTGTTGTGGTGGCATATTCACAGTCAGAATTATTGTTGAATTATATACACTGTCAATAAATCAATTCCACTCATTATTATTAATTGAAATACCATTTCATTCTCAAAAGATCAACCTGATACACACACACACAGTATATGAGTTAGATTTTGTTTCAAACTCAAACCCAAAACTGAACTAGTGGTTTTGTAAAAATCAATTTTATTATTAACGTTCTAGTCGTGTCAGGTTTATCGGAAAGGCGGTGTGTCTACACATAATTCGATTCCGTGGTGTTCGCTTTTGATTATTTATTACGTTCATTAATTGTATGACTCGTTGTTATATATATATACCAGGTACACATATCTCATTGCTGCAGACGTGAGTCTTGCGGCAACCGTAATGTGCATTTAAATTCCAACGTTTAGAAATTTCACTTTGTTCAACTATAAAATCACTTTTACTTCATTGATGAAACCTAAAGTACAGCCCAAGAAATGCACACCATACCAGCCACTTGTAACTTGTAACTATTTCATACGCGAACAATACCGCATTTGAACCATTACAACTTCTTCTCCTTCTTGAACGGCTGTTAATGGCTGTGCACTTTACACGACAATATCAAGTTATAAACCTATAATCACGTATATCATACAATATACCTTGAACATAAACGGTGAAATGAGTGATTGAGCACATAATTGTTGGATCCGATATTCGTGGTTAATCGATCTCCGGATCGTTTTACGTTTCAATCCATCACAAGTATGCATGAAACTATGGCAAAGATACACGATTAACGATGAGTGCTGCGGTGCGCAAATAATTAGAAAGTAATTTCTAAGCACTACGCTATTTCAGCACATAAAAAATTCATTTAAGATGTGATCATTCTTCAAGTTTTCTTTGTTCATTTACTTTTTCAGCTAAAATCAATTCTTAATTATTATCAATCTTTATGACATCAACTACAGAAAGTAGTTACCAGATGGAAACTGTACATTATTGTGCCTGGATTCGTGAATGCTGATTTCGTTTAATCAGTTTTTCTTTGCCAGATATTACCACCAAATTAAAAATTTAAAATCACGAACCGATTGTCGGGAAAGAATCTTTCTGCAACGGCGCTGCGAAAAGTGAACTTTTTCATGCATCATTTTATAACATCTTTTTCCACTTTTTGTCACTAGGTAGAAAAAGTGGCAATCACTAGTGATGAAATGGATTTTCAGATATTTTTTTTGCCACTCCATTAAAAGCATTAAGGGTTCGTACAACAATGACGTAACGCTTTTTCAGTGCTGTCATCAGATTAAAATCACTAATCGCTCGATGAGTATGCACTTTTTTGAGTCAATGGTGTGTCCTACGCCCCAAATACACCTTCGAAAGGGGGTATAGGACATATAATTGACGCAAAAAACTGCATACTCATCGAGCTATTAGTGATTTTAATCTGATGACAGCACTGAAAAAGCGTGACGTCATTTATGGACGGTCCCTAACCAAAAATAAAAGCTCTGCCCCGACCGAGTCTCGAGCCCCCGACACCAAAGCTGAAAATTTATCAACCAACACCTCTAACCATTCTGCATTTGGGATAAACACCGTGAATCAGTTTTTGAAGCATACATAAATCCAGTCAGGCGAGGGTTGTGTTCTGCATTTCAAAAGTCCACTTTTGTCAACTGATTGCAGAAAACGTTGTGTGCAAAACGTTGCGAAAAGTGGTACTTTTTGTCACACCTCGCTGCGCTTCGCTTGTTTGACATCACATCTAGTGACAAGAAGTACTCCTTTTTGCAAGTTGTTGCATAAATTACTATTGCCTTAAGGTCAAAAAGAAAAATACAAGCGACCGGACCCAATAAATTTATCTATGAGTGAAATCTTTCGTGCGGGCATATTTCATTAACCTATTTACCATTTCTTTCCTTCTTAATGACCGCCCATTCCCTTAATGTCTCGTTACCAAGATTTACTAGGGTAAATACCAATCAGGTTCATGACAAACTCCGAGTTTTTAACTAGCTAAACATTCAAAGGTGCGCCCATTTACAATCGTTGATAAATTATTATCGTCAACGAACTCAGTGAATGAAATCGTTTCATTTATATAAAACGCACTTCTGTTTTAATTGCACATGCAACGGATATGGTCAATTGAAAATCCCATTATTGAATTTGAGTTTGTATCGTTCACCTTGTGTTGGCTGCTGCTTTTTTTATTGAATGCATCCCAAACGCAAAATAATTTTTTTCTTCAATTAAAGTGTTATGATAATTGCGAAAGAAAGCTGAACTAAAACGAAAATTTATTATTTTCTATCAATGAACGAATAAAATTCGTTTTCGAAAATGGGAAGAATTTGACAGTGAAAAAACTGTTACTTTTTTAACAATTTAATTGACGAAAATTACCAATTCATTTAGAGAATAATAAGGTACATATGAAGATACATAAATAATTGTTCGTTATCTGGGCCGCCTGCAAATTTCAAAAATCTTCAGCATTTATTGTAAAATTTATGTTATGTAGAGAGAAGTCAGTATGACACATCAGTCACACGCTGATAGGAAAAACAGACAAACTCGTCTGATTCAAGACCAAACTGAAATTAAGCGGGGCATCTACATGCTGACCACAGTAGATTCAACTATGACGCACAATTTCGAAAGTTTTGCGTTGGCTTAGAGAAGCCTCAGCAACTAGAAATTATTTAGTCGAGTTCATCGGACAAGGTGTCATACCTAAATCAACTTTTTAGACCGAATTATTTGTATAAATTTTTTTTTGAATTCTTGAAGCATAGAATGGCAGTTTGTTTTTGTGCAGAATAACGTTCTTGGTAGAAAAGGTTGAAACTCCAATTATCCATTTGGAACTTGGACATTTTTCGAAAAGATGAAAAAATTAGTAAATTTTATAGCTGAGTGTGTCGAAAGTCTAACAAAGAAATTGAAGAACTAAAAAATCAAACAAATATTGATTAAATAAAAAGTCAAGGAATCTGATCCATCCAAACTCGAGGATGTTGTATGTTTATGAAGATGTAAGTTAAAAAAGGTTTCTTGGCAACTAGCAACACATATCAGACGTTCATTTTTTATCACTGCATAAAGTTCTACGTTCTACCGGATTTCATTGCATCACTTCATTGAAATTATTCAATTGTGAATAAAAATTCGAATATCGGTCATTTCAATTGTTAGAACTGTAATCCAAGTTCAAAAAAATTCCTAATGACAAAATATGTTCATATGTATGGTTAGTCAGTCCAAGAAATTATTTTCCTATTGCCATCACTGTCTCGAGCTCTCAGAGCGTCTACTTAGGAATAGCACTGTGGCTTTAATGTTTGCAGAATTAAAATTTATCTTGCCCTCTATATTAATGAGAAAATTATAAAAAGAGAATGCAGATCTAAATACGTAGAAGAGAAGTAGATTAATAGAAACAGTCGGCAACTAAAAAACAAAAATATTTGATCATCTTTGGATGTAATTTTTTCTATCTGAATGTTATATATCGAGGGGCTGCTCATTCTTACCTTATGATTTTTTTGTTTTTAGCGAAGTTTTCACAACGAACCAGAGACGAGATCTTGAATCGAATTTACTAAAGATGTCATTTAGCATACCCTAGAAAAGTGACACCAATTGCCTTTTCTTATGTTAATTCCTTGTCAATTCCTTCTGATGTATGACACCCATTTC
>JANTFA010150595.1:0-11229 GCA_026413405.1 Phytosciara flavipes | reverse complement strand
AGTCTTGCTGATTTGACCGCCCCGACAATTGTGTCTTTCCCAAAGATTTCGATCAGTTCTCTGTTCGTTCTTATCCTTCATCTTCCTTGTTCGTTTATTGGTCCGCAATCGATCTCAGTACTTTACGTTCGAAGCAGTTGAGCACGTCTCACAGGCATATGTAGCGATGGGTCGGATGAGAGTTTTGTAGAGGCGAAGTTTGGTGTTTCTACTCACTAGCGTGCTTCTGAAAATGTGTTTCAGTGCGTAGAAACATCTGTTTCCTTGTGTGAGTCTCGTGTTCACTTCTTCCTCTATATCGTTGTCAACATTCAACATCCTGTCTAACGTGAGATATTTCGTTTTATCTTCGTTGGTCTTGAGCCCAAATGGTGCTGCTTCATTCTCCATCTTGACACCATACACGCAAAATTCATAAAAAACCAGTAAACCTCAAAACACAAAATTTGTTAGTTTTCAACTTTCCGTGACTGTACAAAATAATGTTGTATTCTGTGTACAGGTGTACACACAAACTTGAGCATAACTCAACACCTAAAAGTTTGTAGTGTTTCCACTTACTAGATAGAGGAACTCGCATTTTGGGTTGCTTTATATCCGTCTGCACCAGTTTTGTTCGTTCTTCTTTGTCGAGCTTATTTTATGGCTTTGTTCTCTGTCTCGGACTGTCGGTTCCATTACAAATCATCACCATTTTCATTTTGCGGGTATAAAATGTTTCGGTGCATGGGGCAGCAGTCATTTTTGAGATGAGAAAGAAATCTTTTGGTTAAAAAAAATCGAAAATTTAACCCATAGATAAAACATAAATATTTAACGTTTGCCATCTAAAATTCAATTAGTTTTAAATTAAATTTTCAATAATTCATCACCATATGGAATATGATTTTATGGTATAGAAATATAGAAGATGAATATACCATCACCAGCACCACCACCAACATCATGAGATGATGAATACCATACACTATGAATGGTGTGGTGTTATTTGTATAGAAGAGAATGATTTGACGGAAACTAAATTATTTTCTATTCAAAGCAGTGTCAGTTTGCAAGGGCCGGTACTGTTAAAATGTGGAAATTTATCCGTTCCTACACTTGCAGCTAATTTTATGGGATGAGGTAAATGAATGGTGGTATATGATCCGTTTGATGAAACGATGAAACGTAAATGATTTTCTCTTCCAGACTGGGTGTCGATTTGGATCTGTAGATCATGTAGATTATTCGCTACTCTTTCATAGAAACAGACAGGAAAAGATGGAAATAGTGAGCTTTTTAGATGGTGAAGGACAGATTAACTTACAGCGTACACAATGGCACAATAAGATTTTGACCTTTTATTTTATTCGAGGGTGACAGCGGATACAAAACTTTACTTATCACCTGAGATTTCAAAATCCGCAGAGAGAATTTTTTTGTCAAATATAAGCTTGCACCCAGTCATTTTCCCAAAATTTTAAAGTTTTCAATGTCAGCGCCATATTTGGTTCTGCCGGACTTGTCGATCATGACTTTTTGATCGTTCCTTAATATATTAATAGACTCTCCTGGCTTCAATACACTTGATCGAATAGAAATCGGGTTTAATAAAGTTCGACTAAAAGCGTTGAGGTGGCTTCAAAGTTCGTCGAGGTCAACTTTTTCTGATTTTTTCGAACCTGATTCAAACATTTTTGATAAAAATAATTGACCAATTTTGGGTTTGCTCCGCTCGTTTGATAAAATCACATCTTGTTACAAAAAGTATCACTTTTCGCAACTTGTTGGAAGTCGTTATAAGTCACATAAGTCATTTGACTTCGGCATAAGTCAAAGTCACGTCACACCGATTTTGGATGTAGTTTTCCCCTCGACTCAGATGGCCTCATCGACTATTCACTTCAAAGAGGGTAACATAAAGTCAACTATGCATTACCATTTCTGCAGATGTAACTACTCGATTAGTATAGCTTTGTCAATCGATTTCAATTTTTTTTATTGTTCAATTGTTTTCATCGTTCTGTTTCCGTAAAAGTGCACAGTACCTACCTAACACAGTAAGCATTTATTTTTCAGTATTCCGATACTACACTCGTTCACTGACTTCTCAGTTATATATTTATTATGTGGACGTGGAGCTATATAGCATTGAGAGGATATTTACATTAAATATTTACTCAAAGGAATTCATTACAGAAACAATAAACAAAACAAAACTGGAAATGACATAAAATGTACAATGCTACATAACAGTAGGTTATACACACACAGGTATATTGTGAATTGCGAGAGTATTTTCAAATATAAACTTAGAATGTGGTTGACTCATATAATGTACAGTGCGAAGCATTACAACAATAGTACATTACACATCTATGGGAAAGTTTGGTCATCTACGAGAGGGAAGCCTTTATTTCGAGCCGCAGGCGAGCAATATAAGTCCCCGGGTGGATAAACAAATTATCCTGTAGAAATATAAAATGTATTTTACTCAACAAGACAAACATTTGCAGAGTGAAGTAATGTCCGACTTACCTCCCTAGGGAAACATTGCGTTGAGTAAAATATAAAAATCGAACGCTTCTCATTGATTAGATCGATTTTTCTCTGTGTCTGCCAGCGATGCGATGGGCAAATATTTACAGTCATCGATCAGATCCATTGTGGAGAAAAAAATGTGTTCTATGAACTAAACATGGGTCCAATAAAAAGGTGTTATCGTTCGACACGAACTACACAACATGTAGGTAATGTAATACTCATCTATAAATATACCTGTGGTACAAAAAATGTCTCTTGGTTTATATTTATACATCGTTCGTTTATATAGATACAATTGCTACGGTGGGCACAATTTCTTGTGTAACCGAGTGTATTGAGGTGTTATTTATTTAGTTGAGGAACTAACCAATTATAAATGGAAACTATTTAGACGGAAAAATGGGAATTCTAATTTATATTGTTCGTTGTTGCTTATAATAATGATAATGACAAAGAGACATTAGCGCGAACGGATAGTGAAACGAAACGTAGTCAAGAAGATTTCACAACACAAAAACCGCATGACACAAAATTTGTTTGTTTTAGTTGTGGAATTTACCTTATCATTTCTTAAGATGGGCACATTTCTTTCTTTCGTTCTTCTGTTCAAAGTAGACGTAAGTCTTGTCTGGGATGTAATATATTCAATGAAATATGCACACTTTGGTACACTATAATGTTCGTTTGCTCCTTTCTCGGTTGGTAATATTTTACATTTTACCTTCCAGGAACCACAAATTAATAGTTTGTGGGTGGGTTCGAATTCATACAATAGAAACTGACTGCTTTCGGAATACTTATCAAATTTTCCCTGAGATCGAAACAGTGTGGTAGAAATTTCATACATACGATAAATGGAGTTTTACTCAGCTCGAATTTTAAAGTTTAAGTTAAGTTAAAGCGGCACTACGAGATTTCTTTGGGACTACTGAACGCTGCAAAATTCGTACACTTTAATCGGACGTATGTTTGTCTACGCAAGGATTTGACGTACACCATCGATATAAGAGAGCTAAGATGAGAGAGGTTAAGAAAAACCATGTATTCGTGACAGTTGCGTTACATATTTAACGTCTTCTTCTTTTTTGCTCTATTTTTATCTACGACTAGTGTTTACATATGCGCTTACATATGGCTCGAAATGCTGGACCATGTACGAACAGTTAGGCAGAGATCTGACTACAGCAGAGATGAAAATGTGCCGCATGTCCCTTGGCGTCACAAAGTTAGATCACATCAGGAGCGAACATATAAGAGGCACGTTGAAAATAAAAGAAACCATAGTCGACAAAGTCAAAAACGAGAGAAACGAATGGTTTGCTAAAGTTCACTCCCACGATGAAAACAGCGTGGCGAGAAAAGTTCTTTCGATTAACATCCCTAAAGTGAGTAAACGGAGACGACCAAAAAACAGTTGGGCCGGCCAAATGCGACAGCGACAAATGCGATACGGGCTTACACAAGAAGAGGAGGAGGAAATTGCGAATGCGAGACCCGTAACACGTTCAATGAGAAACGCATACCGGCCATAAAATAAAATGAAAAGTCAAAATGACTAAAAAATCAGGAAAATTATTGTGGGTGGATCGGCTCGACCGATTTCGCTCATCTTCGAACTTGACCTCACTTTTTTTATTACCTTTCAGAGAAAAAAAACATTCATTGAGATAGGATTTGATTTACTTAAGTTATCGACGTGACGGACAGACATTTTTTGATTTTAGATTCGGCATCTATAGACACCCCAAAATGCTATGCACAAACTCACAGGTCCCGACTCGAATTGGTACAAACGGCATAACAATCGTAATAGCCCTTCGTACTTCGTGCGAGGCTAAAAACCAATGCAACAAAAGCTTGAGTTAAAGTTCAAAGTCGAAATTATATCTGAAAGATAATAACCATCAGCGGCTGTTAATGTCACTGACGACTTATTTCCATCAAATTAAAAAGTTGCTGATAATTCGATTGACCTTTTTGGTCCGTATCATTATTATACAAACACTAAATGATGAAGAACGAACAATGTTTGCAAAACTTTATTTGAACTCGCAAATTCAATTAAGACATAAACCCTTCTTTGTAATTGTTAGCGTAAGTAAGACCATGAGTTCTGTTAAATTAAAAAAAATAAAATGAGGAGAAAACTTTAAAATCTCCTATAATGTTCTAGACTGTTACTAATTTACATTAACTACACGTAAACCACAAGGACAGCTTCAAGATATATTTACACAAGAATTTTCTCGTCTATTTTTCATGAATAATTTTTTTTGTTCGTCTCGTGAAATAGAAAAATGGAAACTTTTCTTGTCTCAAAGTTGGTTTTTCTCATAATATCAAATTGGATTTTCAATTGAGTTATAAGCAAAATCTTTCCCATCATACAGTCTATTCCAATGAAAACTTTTGTATGCATGCGACACAACAGCAAATAAGTTAACTTGTTGTGCAAAAGTTTCGTATTATATAGCGCGGTAGATTATATGCTAATGTTACTTCGTACACTAACGACACTCGACATCATTCTGAATATTATTCTGTATTTTGTTTTCTCGATTATGTTTTTAAAAATGCATAAAATTGTAAATATTATCTTCTAGTTTACGTTTAAGTTCGAAACAAATTCGGTACATTTGTCGAATACTGCGCTCATCCTTGGACGTTTTCACCACCTGGGCACAGCATTGTTTAGTTAGTTAGTTTTGTTTATTCGTTTTAATCATAGTAATGGCATGGTTTACAACTAGATCGCATGGTTGTATCTCTTTCCTATACCGTAAACGCTTTTACTCGCTGCACATCTGCGAAATGATTCATTACCTGGGTGAAATTTTCTGTGATTTTTGTTTCCCAACGGGCTCAGCGACTAAAATAGCATATCTACTGGTTTGAATATTGTTGTTTTGACTTGTGTCATTGCATCCCTTGCCCAACTGCAAACGCCACACTTGTCAAAATAAAAATCTTCATTACGTAAATAGTAGCTACGTTCGATTGATTTTATAAAAGTTTGAACATTTTGCTGGTTCCGATATGTTTGATGTCGTCTGGGGCAAGGATACGCTTGTTGAAGGTGGCATTTCTCTTGTTGATTCCTGGGCACTGGGTAATGAGATGTGAAGGACTGCTCAGAAGTATTCGGAGGCTTATGCAATCAAAATGAGAGTGAAAACACGCAGTACATGCAAACGTACACACATACATGTATGAGAACTTTGAGGCTTTTCGATATTTCAAAGAAGAATGTGCATGCTGTTGGCCAGTGTTATCAGGGAATGTATATCAGAGGTTTCAGAGGCTGATTCATACAAACGGAACAGCATAAAATTTGTATCTAAAATGACCGGTGCCGCCACCATTTCTCTTATGAAAAATAACGTCACTATGAAAAGTTCATAGCTACTTGATGTTGCCGTTTCACTTCAAACAAAAATTGCAGCGCCACCGGTCATTTTAAATACAAATGTTCTGCTAATTTTTATATGGAAAATTTTCATCCGGCGATACCCTTCTAATATACATTTTCGAGTGTTATGACCTCTTCGTTCCTAAGTGACATGATATACTATCATGCTACGCTTATGGCGAATTGTAAAGTTGAAAAAATCTTCTAAGCTATGTGAACTCTCACAAAAAAGGAAACAAAAATGGAAACGAGGGCTTAAAGGTGTAATATTTGGATAAAGCATAAATGGTACCGATACAAATGCAAATGTCCAAGGAAAGAATTTGTGAATTGATGTTTTTTAAAGTTTTGCATAAAACTGGGAATTGTTTTCTCCGGTTGTTTAATTCAAAAAAGAAAAGTTGGAATTTTTCGACAAAAGAATAACTTGACTATCAAAACATTGAAGAAATACAATCTCTCTCCAGAAAGCAGTACAAGCAAAATAAAGGTGTGTGTGCGATAAGCATTTACCCATAGATTTCCTGCTATTTCCCTTCCAGACGAGTAGAATAACACGTTTAAGAAAAATATTTTAATTTCTTTTCTCTTTTTCTCTTTTTTTATATTTCCTCAGAATTTGATGGAAAAAGTAATTTAACTTTCCTACCGATAAAATACATACACTGAAAATGCACTCATCTCAAAATTCCACAATATGGAAGTGGAAGCTGCAATTCGGTTGTGTGTAGAAAAGAAAAACATTCGAAAACCTCAACTCACAAAACTAAATATAATTCCTCGACGTTACAAATTGTGTTCGTTTTTCTTCAATTCTATTTTCCTTTCAATATTTTCACATTCAAATTCATTCTTGATTTATAATTCATTCTTTTGTACAGAAATATATATTTCAGAAACACTTGTCAGCCATATATAAAATCCAAATGCCTCCACTACATAAAATGCTGCTGTGATATTGAAAATTGAAAATTTTCGCCGAAAATTCGATATATTTTGTACAATAGCAAGTGCTTTTTTTCATCAAAGTAGAGTATCATTGCTATTCCCAGTACCAAGATTATTTACATAGAAAAAGGAAGCATCGAAGGATATTACTGTTGAACATCCTGTTTGTATACGTATTTTATTTTTACGTCGTCGTTACAATCAGGAACGTGCACATCCCTTCTACACACCATCCCACATACTATAAAAATGTGCTAAGTTACTGATTGTATTATTACGATTTATAATGTAATGAAGTGATCTTTTAAAAAAAAATTACAGAAAAAAACCACCACCATTGAAATGCGAGTTTTCCTGAGGAAATTGATAATTTTTTTTCCAAACCACTTCTACTCCTATAGATTGTATTTTATGTATCATGCTGCGAGCTTACCGAACCATATTTTCCATGCTTTCACAATTTCT
The DNA here is from genome assembly GCA_026413405.1 of Phytosciara flavipes. Taxonomy (NCBI): domain Eukaryota; kingdom Metazoa; phylum Arthropoda; class Insecta; order Diptera; family Sciaridae; genus Phytosciara; species Phytosciara flavipes. The sequence continues at coordinate 3,884 of JANTFA010150595.1, read as the reverse complement.
CCGTTCGAATATCATAATGAGCTTGTGGTTGTCCAATTAGTAAAATTGGATTTGAAGATGAAAATATAAATTAATGTATTTTCCATGGAACAAGGGAAATACATTTATTTCTGGTCTCGATATGATTAGATTTTGCTGAATTTCGACTTTATTTTTAATTGTAGATTATGCGATTATAATTGACCAGATAAATTGTAATTGATGGTATACGTAGGACTAATGGTGAATTCAATTAGTAGTAGAGAAGGCGGTGATGGTGATTAAGAATAAACTCATATCAAATTTTGATGTTTTCACCTTTAACAATATTCTCATATCTACGGCAAAGCAATAGAGCTGACCTAAGAGGGTCTCATGCCTTTACTCTTACGTTTGTAACACGTCGATTTCAAATCCCGGAGTAAGGGCAAACCTTCTGGGATCACCCCTAGATGCTAAATCGGCCTAGAGCTATTCGGCCGTACAGTTAAGATACAGTTTTTTGTTGATACTTCGGGTAAATTTCATTCAATTTTCATGAACTTGTTTGAAAGGTAAAGACAACCGAAAAATCATAATGCTATTTTAGTTGACCTAAGAAAATGGCAGCCGGCCCCCATTTTGGATTTTAGTGTTTTTCGCTTGTACTTCGAGTAAATTTTACACTATTTTCGTAAAAATTTTTTGTTCGGAAGGTAATGACGGCCGTAGTATGACTGTTTTTGGTAACGTAATAAAATGTCAGCCAGCCGCAATATTGGATTTTAGTGATTTTGCCTGTATTTTGAGTAAATGTCACCTGACTTTGATGAATTTTCTTTAGAGTTCAGTTTTTAAATGAGACTTCGGTATCCCTCTTTCATATTTACATCTAGAGTAGATATAGAAAGATAAATTAAAAATCTCAGTACCAACGAGATGACATAAACATCTGGACTATCATCAGAAAGACATAAATCTCCAGAAGATTTATGCATGAAATTCCACTTAAATCAACTTTCAAACAGAGAACATAAATTTATTTTCTATAATTTATTTATCATTCTACTGTACAAATTTATTGTTCAACTGTTCCAAAAATATTGGTCTTCTCATGTATTGTTCAACTGTAGAAAAATGGTATTATAACAGAAGTGAAAAGTGTAATCGTTTTCCACCTTTCGGTAAGTTATCCAACGATCACATAAACTTCTTCATCACAATAAAGTCGATAATAAAAAGGGTCATACACACTTTTATGGACGAAAAAATACACATACTGGTGGTTGCTTCTTCGCTGCGACTGAATTTACTGCTAAGATTTTTTTGGCATCTGCTCAAGGAAAACCAAAACTCCTTCTCTTTATTATATCAGCGAGTCCATTGGGTTGTGATTACATAATTTATTGTCAGTCTTAGATTTCATTGGGTAAATCGGAAGTAATTTATTACATTTTTTTATACGATCAAAGCCGTGTAATATAAGTATGTGTAACACCACTTAGATTTGTCGATTTCCACATGGGGGCAGGTAATAAAATACCTTTCGATAAATACATCATTTCAATTTCTAAGAATAGGAGCAATAGTCGGTTAATCCTTCTGAAATCATTTGAATAACATCCTCAACGAGGGGTTGCTGACTTCAGAATAGTACCAAAAACAGTCTCATTTTTAAAACACACATATTCGAAGAACAGTAAGACCTTTGCTGAAATATGTCGACATTCAGTAGACATGAATTCAGAAACACGTGAAAATGAAATTGATCGGTAGTCAGAGAAATGATACCTAGAATGCGTCGCGTTGCACTCCAGATAGAAGGAACATCTGAGCAGTTTTCAAAGTACAAATGAACTGTCAAAATGGTCGTAATATGGCCGAATATTTCTTTGTTCTTTACATAATCGACATAACCACACACAAAATAAATATTTCTGAAAATGGTTGATTGAAGTCAAATAAAGTGTCAGCGCGTCTGCTTTAGCATAAAATTAATCGTAAAATAGTTTTTTTGTACGTCCGATTAAAATTTTGTGATATATTTACGATACAGAATTGCGAATTTCTAATCTAGGTATCATTTCTCTGTCGATAGTAGGTCGTTTTAGAAACGTCAAGAAAAATAAAAGTACGGTTTCATTTCGGTCTAGGCTCACCTTCGGTGCTAGTCTTTGAACGGAGTATCTACAGGTAGTCCTTGAGGTAATCACTAAAGTATGTAGTCACAAACTCGAAAAAGGAAAAGTAATTCAGACATCTTATTCCATTTATTACAACAAATTTATTTCATCAACCACAAAAACAACCGAAGTTGCTACAACAATTTAAAATTATCCTAATGTACTTCCAGTTAACTCCCACATTATATTTATTCAGAGTATAATACATTAGTGATGAAAAATACTGATATAAACTCCAGTATAATGAGGCATTTACGGAATGTGTTCAAAATTGCGCACATATCCGATTCTGTTTTTCAACCAATTCTGTTTTTTTCCTTTTCTTGTTTTGTTTAATATGCAGTCCTCAGAATAATAAACTTCCTGTATATAAATTGAAGGTATGCACACGATTGTACCGTTAACGATTTTATCGCAATAAAAATTTGAAATAAAATTCATACTTTGGATATTCTTCATTAAAATTCATGAGCGAATGTAAAGTCAATTTAACGATATCTTCTAAAAATATATATTCTTACCGAGAGGTTGATGATTTCCATTACACATTGTGTGTGTTTTTTATATTTTATTTTTCGTATTTTATTATTTCTTTTGTCAATAAGTCATGGAGTATTGTCGTTAAGAAAGTTTTTTTTTCTTTGTAAGAAGAAAAACGAACGTCCCAATAAATAAGGATTGTTGTTAAGTGTAGATGGGATTTTTTTTATTTTGATAAAGACGGCTTTGATTTTATTCCAATTTTATTGATTCATTTCGTTTCAAATCTGAAGCAAGAAAAAAAGCTGCTTTGCACATCTGGAAAATCTAGATTTCTATTTCAATTTGGGGAGTCTATATTCTACATCCTACACTCATATTGAATTTGATTAAAATTGGGAAGAGCGAGCGTCCGTTTTTTTTCAATATCTCATTACGAAGAACACAATGTGAAAGTCAATTAATATGAGTAGAACCTGTACACATCAACATTACTCACCAACTATGATTTAGCGGCCATATGATGTGGAACGACACATGTTACGAAGGTTTAGCTCCATCATAATTTTATAAATCGTCGGTGAAACAAGGATCTATATTTTTCCGTTAAAAAGCTTCTGCATCTAAATTTCCTGCGACCGAAGGACGCCCATGCGTCGTCTTCAGTGATAAGTGTTTCGATTGGATGAATATATATATAGAGTGTTTTACATAGCACAATTTAGAACAGTTAATCTTGCGGGTACGGCGCTACACACAATAGAATATAACAGTTATCGTACCCGCACGATATTGAATCCGTTAGTTGTTTGTGTTAGTGTTATCACGAAGTAAAACACCCTATTGCAGCAAAGGATTTTCTGACCAACAGAAATTTTCTTTTTACGCTTTAACATTGTTTCACTCAGCTTTGAGCATATATCGGGAAAACGCAACAGTATATAGAGCGTGGATTGTCACTGAATGACCCTGTCGGCAAGTCGGTCCTCTGTCACTTCAGAAGTCAGTCTTCTGTCACTCACTAGAACAATCTTTTCATGGACAACTGAGATCAAAAACCACTTTAAAATATTCAGCACGGTATGTGCACTACCGAACCCGAAGAAGTTGAAGAGGTGATATTGTACTTTGTAGCGAGATACAAACTTCCTCCTCCTCGATAAACGAATTTTACCGTACAAGGTTCGCTTATGTCAATATCACAAAAACTCAATTTAAAACAATACGAAACTGAAAAAATGGATAAATTAAATTTCGTCGGAA
>JANTFA010150584.1:0-11229 GCA_026413405.1 Phytosciara flavipes | reverse complement strand
GCATAGCCAAAGTATGAATCGTCTCCTTGATTCCAATGAGCCGGATTTGGTACATCTATCTCGAAGTCTAGCACATTTCTCTTATGAATCGGCGCTTTTTCCATGTTATCTCGTCGACTTAAACCACCTAGATCGTCTAAGACTCTTGATCTGTAACGGATCACTGTTCCTTTCCATGTGAAAACTCCGGGAGCACCAATCAGAATCTCTTCGTCGTTTTCAGTAATGTGTACGCTTATACCCTGTTCCCCATACATGTAATAGTAATACCTCTCCTTATCGATGGCCCGTTGTTGCTTATCTGTTTGGAAAATGAAGCATTATTTTCTGAGCTTGAATCCAAAAATTAGAATGTTTTGTATTTTACCTCGGACTCTAAGTGGGGCAATTTTCTGTAAGTTGGTAGGAGATGGTTCTGTCGTATTTGGCGTCCAGTAACATAGACCATGCATCAGATAGTTGTTTGGTAAATCTGATATCATTCGTGGAGCACATACCTACAACATAGTTCAATTTAAAAATAGAATCTCAGCCCGAAGTTCATACTACGCAAAGTATTTTACTCACAACAAATCGTTCATCGTCTAACGAATTACCATCCATAGATGCTCCCAACCATTGATGGTCTTTCTTCTCGTTATTGTATGTGTAAATGCTATTCTCGATGTTTACATTTCCGAGATTGTCGAAAACGTATGGTTCACAGGTTGACGACTGGAATGAACATTTGTAAATAGCGCCTGATTCATTCACCATTCGCTGCCTTTCTAGCGTTGACTGTGCGCGAGGAGCACCAACTAGTACCCTGGAAAATCAACAGAATTTCATTTCATTTTTGAGTAGGTACAATTCAATTATAGGGCAGCGCCGGGTTTCTTTACGTAGCGATTTGGCGACGGATTAAATGTAACAATAGAACTTACCCACAGCGCGAAGCTATCGGGATGTGCTTGGGACTTAACCTGACCTGCCCATTTTACTTACCTAGTGAAAGGTATAACCTGAAGTGAATCATAACGACGTCGCTGTGTATTAGCTGCCGCATACCTGCGAATGCCTGCATTTCACTTAAAAAGAATTCACAGCCGGGAATATTCTTAATGCCTCAAGGTCATTAGCAACGAATGAAAAAAAAATTAAACAAATAAGAAGTGAGATAATGTTGAAATAGATAACGCAAATTTCTGAGCATTTTTTTCGGTTTATGGCTCTGAAAAAACGTAATTTCTCATTCGAGCTAAAATATTTTTCTGAATGTTTTTGTTGTTGTAATTGGGCGACAGAAAACGCAGCCAAAGATACTAGAGGAATGTTAAAAGCTGCAATCAACGGTAAATTTGAATTGAAGTATTTTTGAACAAACTCAGATCTCTCATTTTGTTTGTCGAGTCCACATTTCAAATAATTTTCACGAAAAATGTCGGATATTCTTTACAAAGATTTCGGGCAATTTTTCCGGCAATTTTTCCCTATTTTGGAATTCCGTAATAATTCAAAGGCCTCAAGTTTCGTCAATTGAAAGCTAGTCACGCATGTTTAGACGAAACTGTGGAAAGCTTTGCTTTCATGAAATTATCTCATTTTTATACCCGTACAAAGTATGATAGTCTCATGCTTCTACTCTCACGTCGAATTCTAATTCTTTAGTAGGGGAGAATCTCTTGAGACAACAAATCAGCCCGGTCCATTCGTCAACAGAATAACTTGAGTAAAACGAACCCAATTCAGTATGGTCGAGTTAGTGCTATTTTGGAGGTTTAGTTGAGGTTTCTTTCATACATTTCCGGCAGTATTGTTTATGCAAAGCTGATGAATCGACAAAATCATCAAAATCAGATGACGGGATAAGAAGTCATAGCTCATCGAGGGAAAACCACTCTCAGATTAGCATGATTAACCAGTGATTAACATGCTTGTGACTGAAATAAATTTTCCTTCAAATTTTGAACAACATTCTGAACATTTTTGAAATCTCGAACAAATGGCCTGAACTACCTGCGTTATATTAACAAATTCTATGGAATCATCTTCGTGTTAACATCTCTTGCCTCACTTATCAATGAATACTTTGATATCAAAGCTGTCTATTTGACGACAACATCCTTTCCGATAGTACAAATGGTCAATGTACCAGAATTATGATACGAGAAAGTTGATTCATCATTTCATTCAGCAAGAACTGAATCGAACTTACACGCAAAATTTCTCTGTTATTCTATTCATTCATTTCTGAGAGCTGCACAAGCTTGACTTTGAGATATGTTAAGTGCTAGACAACGAGGTTTTTTATCGTTAAAACATGACCACATAAAGATTCGAAATTTTTTTTGTTTTCCATTGAACATCCGGTCATAGGGTGAATGTAGCAGTTCTCGGACAGTCTGAGCCGTCGAAGACCTATTGTTCTTTCATTTATAAACGTTTTTATGAATGAAAGAACAATAAGTGTTTGACGGCTCATTCATGTCCGAGTACTGGCACCTCTACCCTAGAACGAATAATTGTAACGATAATGGTGGTTAGAGTGGGATTCAATTTTTACCAGTTTTGGGTAATGATTACGTTTTATTATAATTCCAATTATAGAAGGCAAGTCAGACCCGTTAAAACGATAAGTGACAATTTGTTCGTAAATTATACACAGAAGCAATGCGGCTTTGTCACTTACATATTTGGTTTTATTTCAAAACCATTATAAAAGACCTAAAGGTAAATGGGGATCGACTGCGGGTAATTATCTGTTTTGAAAAATGTTTGTGTTCACTGAAATGTAATTAACAAAGTAATTACATCGCGGAGAAGCTATGTGTGTTGTGTATCTACCTTTCGATACACAAAATATTTTTTAAAAATTCAATCGAACAAGTACACAAAACAAACACAATTTTCTTAAAATAACAAAGCGATGATACGAGAGCATATTATCTTCCACTATAACACTCGATACTAACGATACCCATATGCTTGACTCATTAGTACTCGGTGCACAGATGTAGCGAGCCCGATATAACAACAGTGCACTGGAGCACAGTAAATATAAATAAAATCGAAAGTTTTTTTTAAGGTTTCTTGTGGATTAACACACAAAAATTCCAATTATCTTGCGTACGGAAATGATGAATTTTATTTTCGTGAATTTTATTTTACAAACGTTCATCGTTCAATATGTCATATGAGTCGAAATACAACAATTTATGCATGGTAGTGACTCATGCCATTTTTTACATACAAAAGATCTGGTTTCACGATTCATAATACTTTCATCAGAAAATCAGACGAATTTCTTTGGAAATTTGACCAATTACTTTGAATTAACACTTAAGCCAGACATGATGACGTACTGAAAGGCTTGGTTCGAGGGGGATGATCACTCTGATTTTAACAGCTTGTTCATTTCAAAAACCGAAAAAGCTTCTGAATTAGCTCCAAGCTGAATGGATTCCGTCAAAACTTACGACGGTTGATTTTGGAAGGCTATGTTGAAACAAACATTCCTTTACGTCGAAGTATTAGCAGTTTGGAGGTCCCAGCAACTTCTATGTGTACTATTTTGCATAAACTGTGCTGCCTACAGTAAGATGACTAATAACATAACATTCAGATCTATTACATGCCGATCTTGAATCTAACGTTTCGTTGAGGTCATTTTCCGTCAATAAAAAAGTTTCTTGTCGAAAAAAAAACTAATTCGTGAGCTTTCATGTATGGTTATGATGTGAATCGCTGTTATCAAAATTTGCTCAGATAAAATTTGTAGGTGCGACCTGCACCAACATTTGGCTAGACTGAATCCCATACAAAAGTGCATGTGGAAATTTGGCATGTGTTTGTTTGAAGCATGTACATACTTTCGTTCAGCACGAAAAATGATTGATTGTGGAATTTTTTTTGGGTGATGAATGGGAGCATGTTTTGGATGTCGACTCATTCTCCTAGCACTTTCTCATTTCCATTTGGTTTTGATATGAGTTCGTGTTTTCGACATGACTGAAGTTTACTGCTATAACAACTCATATCAGTCGAAAACTGTTCGGTGACGCATCTACTTTCAGAGGTACCTGCGTCATGCTCTCTCTAAGAATATATACTTGCTTGATAGCCTCTTATTCAAAGTTGACATCTACAAATCCACTTTGTGATCAGATAGAAGTAAAAATCGGATATGTTCCCAATTATTTAAAGAGTAAGCTTTCGTGAAATTTACTATTTCTCATCGTAATTTTTTTTTAAATCCAGCGTTGTCTTTCGGGGTACACATTTGTGTTTGTTCTTGGATACTCTCGATGAGCTATTTGCAGACTAGACCTCTGAATTACATAATTGATAGAGGAAAAGTGAAAGAGCGGATGATAGAAAGCTGTAAAGGTCACACAGTAGACTCGCCGGTCAGTTAGCTGTTCTTCAATTACTAGAATCGTCAATAATGCAAAAACTTTCAAAATTAGTGGAGTTGCCAGAACTTTCAGTCACGTGTGGAGAGTGTCGGTGCGGTGCTCTGTTATTTTTAGTGATCCGATAAGGTTTGAGTTAGCTGAAAATAAGAGCCGGTCGTCTGATATTTACTTTTTAACTGATGGATTACTTCTAATTTATGATTTCGAATATTTGAGATAAGATAAGAAGATTAACAGAATAGCACCAGCATATTTTCCATGATTATAAGACACGAAAAATAGTGGAAAATTAATTGTCTTTTCGAAACAACAGACGTGTCACGATATTTTCGTTGAATCTAATACTTCGTTCGTTTAAAGTGTTCCATACGAGATCTACTACTTCATTTGTTGTGACGCAAATTTTTCTATATAAATGATGCTAAGTGAAACTAATCGGTTGTTTTGGTCATCGTTGCCGATAACAGATGACTGCACCATGTCTGCAAGATCAGTCTTGGGATAATTGATTACAATTTGTAGACTTACCCGCTTGTCCTCAAATTAATAGAATATCCAAAATAAGAGCTCTGTGTCTTTGGCATAAACGTTTTCAGATCCGGTTCTTGAAACACATAGTTCGGTTTCGGTGATATATTGAATCCATGCATGCAATTGAATAGAACCACACAAATCACCACAAACAAAATAGTCCTTTGGTTACTCATTTTCTACAACAACGTCGTCGTCGTGCACTTAATTGTTATTTCCTTTCGTTTAAATTATATCACATAGACAGACTCCACAGACTCACGCCAGTCATTAATGAAAATCTTAACAAGTTCTCTTATCACTCTAGATACAACACAGACGATATATGCGCGCGAATGTAAAGAGAATTCAATTTCTTTAAATTTATTTTAATTTGTATCAATTAAACGTATGATACGAGACAGAGTGCTCCTTTTTTTAATTTTTCTATACACCGAAGTTTTGCTTTTATTTGAATAATCAATGCACACAATTCACAATATGCGTACGATCAACGATACATACGACTGTTAACTGACTAAGCTGCAGACTTTTTGGTAAAATTCATCAAATAGCGAATATATGTTCGTTCGTTCATAACACGAAAGAGATGATCAAAACCGCGGCTATAAACTGCATATATGTTCACATACAACACACAGAGAATTCTTTTTCTCCGACCATCAAATTACTAATAAAAATTCCACGAATATTGTCTCAAAATCGGTGAATAATGGACTTGTTCTTTATGTAACGTATAAGAGATGTTAAGTTAGGTATAGGTATTGCTATGACTCATCCACCGTTCAACAATATTATTTTCTTGAAAACAAACAAAATGTTAGCGCGTTGTTGCTTTAACTTATCAATAAAAGTTGTTTAACCGCATGATTTAAATTCACTTTTCTTAAATTGTTCGTTGATATTCAATCAATATATAAATGGAATACGATTTATAGAACTGATGTCACTCATTCAACGTTTTTCTGTTGTTCATTCAGAATAACGATAGTCAACAATTTCAAGTGCAAACATTGGATTCTATACATTCATTAGCCAAGCGAATTTTTTTGCCTTTCTGTTCAACAACAAAAAAATTATTTGTAAATGTTATCGGAATTTTTAATTTTAGTTCATAACTGAACACGCAGCAAATTGTTTAAATAATTTTGTTTAAATATAAGTAAGTAAATGAAGCCAAACGAATTTTATTTTACTCGTGCTCGATAGCGAGTTGTAAACTCGACTGAATATGTTTTCTTGTGGAAAGCTGCGCTAACGTCTTTATACACACCGATTTTTTAAGTATAAAAATTGTGTTGGGTTTACAGTACCGGATCGAAGCTTACAATACAGTGGTCCGAAAGTGAACTGCGTAGCGGATGGCAATATAGTTAAATGTATATGATCAAAAAATTTAAGTAGCAGATTTGACATCAATAATTAGAAAATGCGTTGATCAACGGAAGTAATAGATCCGTTGTTAATACTGTTGACATGGTTGCTGTCTGTTAGAAGGCACTGAAATTTTATGATGCCTTTAGATTCATGTGTATGATAAGACGGCATATCTATTTTTTGTTTAATTATTTTGTTATCTTTGTCATGTGTCCGCTGTAATATACCTCATGTTCTCTCCTCAATACGTCATGAGACAATTATTGTATTTTGTGGACGATTAGTCGAAAAACATTTTTAGTGAGGAAAGTGCAGCACTTTTGCTCCGTTGGGGGTGTAGATAGAAGTTTTACCATTTGAAAATGTTTTCTAAAAAGACATCGTTTTTTAGAGTAGTTCCGTGAAGCAGTTCTGATCTAAAGGTGACTAAACGATACGAATCGAACCGGTTCAAATCTACATTGGGTGAAACCAGTTTCTAGTATGACACATCTTCAATCGACGATATTACGTTATTTAATACTTGATAATAGAAACTATCTTTTCGTCAATTTTCAGATGGAAGTTGCACACAGAAGCAATCTAATGTGTTTCGATCGGCGGTACAATGTTTCGTGGTTGTGTTGAATCTTTGCGTGGTTTAATCGATGAGCCCTTGACTTTAGCAGACACATATTCGGAAGTCAACGATGTTGTGTTAGCACCTCAGCGAAGGAACTGGGATTAACTTATGGATTTCCTGATGGTTGCGTGAGAGATTCTATAAAATCTGTGGTTTTATACTTCGGCTTGGGCTGAACGACATCAGATTGAGTGATTACAGGCGTGGTCATTGGATACGATCCATTTGCACATTTGAATTGACTAACTGATTTTCGAACCTCATTGTGTTCTTCAATTGAGGACTACTCAAGTCATTGGCATTTCTTATCTTACGGTTGACTGTCGGAGATTTGGTTGCCAGAAACACGGAACTTGTAGTAGATTTTGTACTTGGAATCGGCTTACGCTTACGACAGTAGTTCATTATCTCAATTCAATACCATTATTAGATTCAAGCGGCCAAGACGTGCAACTCATAGAAAAAGTATTCCATTTGACATAAAAGTAAAAATCAATTGGTACCCTGCTTGGTGTTTTGGTATAGCGAATTGAGAAAGAAATTCCAACTTCACTCTTTTTGGAATTTTCTATTTTTTGCCACTCGATAAACGCATAACCATTTAAGAACTCATGGTATGCGTAGCGAGGTTCAAATTTACCTTCGTTTTGCGTTATCGGATTTTACCTCTAATTTTAGTGGGTTTAAAGTTTTGGCGAGATTAACTGAATTTTTGTACCTAAACGTTTAAAAAATGTTTCACTTTCACTGCACTAATAGTTGAAACTATATGGGCCCATTTTATCGAAATGTCGATGACTTTAGTGTGCAGTACCTGCTGAGCAGGTATACAGGTGCGCCGATATCATTAAATACGAATTTAATCTCGTTCTTACCGGAAGTATGACAGTTTTTTCAAAGCACTCATTTTCGTAGAATGAGCGCATAAATGTCTCGAATTTTATTAGCATGTCGTTTGACTATTTTGAAAGAATATTATGAATTATGTATTGCAGACATGTTCAGTGTTAAAACGTATAGAGTGTTCAACAAAAATGCACTATTTACAAAGAACAGGAGTGACAATAACTTTTGCTTTTTTATGGATGTTTGAATATGACCCAGATGCCGTGCCAGTACAAATGACAAGGAAATAAAGAAAGGTTAAACGTTTAATATGTTGCAGCCGGCGGATGAAAATATTTCTTTTAAGATAGAGAGATGTTGTGCATGTCGGATTATCTTTTATTCACTATCCCATCCGGAAAATTGTCATTACATGCATGTTTACCTCCACGAAAATCGCCCATTACATGTTGGATGGGACAGCGAATAAATTGTGGTGTTAAGCGAAAACCATTGAAAACTGATATTTTGACACTTAAACAAGTATCCGAAGCGGAGAATTCGAGGTATGTAACTACACGTGTCAAAATATTAGTCTCCTCAGTCGATAAGGTACAGGAAAAGTGCAGACAAGGAGGGAGATTTGTAAAAAGTGAAGGGATCTACCCACCGAAAAGGTGGGACCTAGTTGTTTGTTTCGCCTGCAGCGTTCTTTTTTTCAACTCTATCAGTCTCACACTTGTCTACAGAAATACAGAACAAAAATTTATTTTTTTTGTAAAATTGCTGCAGTATACATAAAATCTTGAATTTTGTGCATTCGATGTGTTGTCAACCTCGGATTGTAAATTTTGACATCTATTGCGCAAAATTTCCATTTAGACAACAAGTTAGCAAAATAGCTATTTTCTACAAAATATCACACGACACACGGTTACAGTTAGTTTTATAATAAATTCAGAGAAATGGTACCTACATGGCAACGCAACGCCATTCAGGTATCATTTCTATGAATAAATTTATTTGAAATGGCTACAAATAAATTGAATATACAGGACGCGAAATTCATGCACACACACTAAACAAACTGAACGACTACCAGCACTTGCACTGAATTTTAATCGACTTCATCATCATCAGATGTTTGTTCAGCCAGTGCATGACTTTGCCGGAGCAGCTTCTCCAGTTCTTCCTTCTTTTTTCGACGGAAAAAGCCAAGCTTATACAGAGCATACGTGATTGGTGTAAGAGTTAATATTCCACCGATGACTGAAAAAACGTACACATTGATTGGTATTTCGAATGTCCGATACTTTGAGATGATGGTGTACGCATGGGATTGCACCACGTGCATTGTTTTTCTACCAAAAAAATTGGGATGAAATTCAGTCAGAAAATGAACTTTGTCAGCACAAATCAATATTCACCCTTCTTCATCGTCACTCCGCTGCAATTCAATGGACGGCCGAATGACAAAGATGTCTCGATTGTCGGTAACAATTTTATCGATTTCATGCAGATCCACGCTGAAGTTTAGTTGAATTAGAATTGGTGTGCTTCCGACTAAGAAATTATTCACGGAGAATTTAGCTTCAGCATCGTAACAGTCGAAAATAATAGTTCTGTTCGGTGGAAGACTAATGCTGGGACCATCTAAAATCGATCGAGTGTATCGGTTGTAGTATCGAGTGGACTTTTCGTATTTTTGAGTGTTTCGTCGACGGCGTGTAGGCTCGTCTGAGGGATGTGATTACAATTTAGTTTGCTAACATGTCGACCAACTTGTTGTATAACGAACCACATACCTGGAATAGCTCCACCACTCAAATAAATTTCTTTTTTTGATGTATTTTTGACAATAGATGGCACTGATTGGGAAGACGATGCAATTGGATGTTTTAATAACATTGTGTTGTTCTGTGAGTTTCGCGACCACTCTATATCGAACTGTTGATTGTTGTACTGGCTCTGTGTAATGGAATTTTTCTTTGAGAACAAAATGTTCAGAAACTCAACCGTCGACATCAATTTACCTTGACTGAAATATTAGAAAACGAAATGACATCCGTTCGTAACCGAGTATCGTTGTTCTGGTATGATATTGGAATTGATAGCACTACGTCAACGTGCTTGAGATATGTAGGACCATTATTTCGTATCTGAAAGTAGACGAGGAGATTGTACAATGTCAATCACAGCAAAAGACCTCAAATTATACCTCAAAGGTGTGAGAAATATTTCTCAGCTTCGATTCATCTTTGAAACTAATAACTGTCTCGTTTGCTTTCCTATATACAAAACACACCCAGCGAATAAACATCAATGAAAATTAATCGTCGATTTGCCATTACAATCTATAATCTTACCCCGAAACTTCAACATCACTGAATTGACCCAGTGGAACTATACTGTTAGCATGATTATCCAACTCATTGCTCTCATCGCCTGCACTAAGCGCATTCGCCTTGACAAGCAATTGTGTTCCTTCAAGCTTTGTTGTATCCAACGAGATCTTCAGAAATCCCAAATCTCCTTTATAGAATGGGCTACCCTTATTGATGTCGCACAGCAGTTGTTTGTTGTCCAATTTGCAATTGGATGGAATCTTCGTGTAACTGACGAAGCCGAAAATGGTAATGTTTATTTGGGCTAGATACGCTGTTTCGCCAAAGTTTTCAACTTTGTACAGGAGTGTGATGCTTTTTGTGCTACCTAAGATGTATGGCACACTACAACGAGGAAGCAAAAAAGCACAAAGTCAAGCGGTGGCGATATTAATCAACTTCCTCAACTCTGGGCGGAGGCGTAACCTCAGGTTTGAGGTATACTTACGGTCCCAAAACTGTGCTCGATAATTTCAAATCAGCAATACATCTGGCATGTACACAACCAGTGCTGAAGACAATTTTATTGAGTGCCACTTTAGAATCGAACGGACTCACTGCTACACATTCGGAACAAAACACTGAAAGAATTCAATAAAATATGTTTAGAGTCTTTGAACGGCACATTTTGGAACCTCACAAGTGGCCGGTTCGAAACCTATGTTGGCCACCACGCAAAACCATTTGTTCTACCATAGCCGATCTCTTACGAGGGTCAAAGATGAGTGTGTACTCTCGTTGTAATAGAGATTGGTCGCCTACACAGTCCCTTTGCAAAACATGCATCAACTAGCAAAGAGCTTACCATCACTGTCCGGCACTATGTTCAAAATGCTGTGATGCATCTCTATCTTTATCGGCTTGAATATATCGGCCATCGAGAATACAACCGATGCGTCATACTCTTTACACTGCTCAGCCGTTCTTGCAGTCGTATTGAATTCCAGAACATTCGTTTCATCGGCGAAATTTGCTCGTCGGAATTGTGGATCGATTTTTACAATTATGTTCATTCCTGCAAAGACATTTGTTATTGGCATCCATCTGGACTATTCAGTCGTTACACAACTTACTTGTTGTATCCGACAATTTGTAC
>JANTFA010150573.1:0-11230 GCA_026413405.1 Phytosciara flavipes | reverse complement strand
CCTTTAACTATGTAACCGTTTCTTGTTTAGCTGTTCCACACTCAGTATAGCATTTTTAGTTCTGTTGCTCCTGCAACTACTCTTTACTTTTAGTACAAACATTTTATCCAATACACATGGTTTGGATCGGTTCGCCTGAATTTATGTTATGCATCTCAATATGAAAATAACATAAAGCAGAAAATAGTAGGGTACTCTTGAACGTGATGAGAAATGATGCATTTGATATTGGGAGCACAGTAAAGAAGACTGTTTACAAAGCTCGTTTGCCATTAAAGTTTATCAGCAGTGATAGATTGAATTCGTTGCTAAACTACAAAAAACTAGCCCGAACGCGTCAAACTTTCTGACTTTACTTTCAGAAATGGCAGACGTATAGCGATTATATTCCGAAAATCTGTTACTTCATTTGTTCGAAGTATTCCGTTTGGTATTCGATTTGAGGTTTTTTACTTCATTTGTTACAACATTACATTTGTGTATATAGAAGCATGTTATTACTGTCATCGTTGTTGATAACAGGTGACTATCTCTGTCACATCCCATAAGAGGCCAAGGTGCTGGGACTTCCAAGTCTCACCCACTTAATCCTTATCCTAATCTCTGTCACATTTAAACGGTTAAAATGTGCCAAGGTATTTGAAAATGGTGGACGGAAGGGGGAGGTGAGGTCTAAAAATCTCGAAAAATAGTGGCGGTCATTTATGGACTGCCCTTTTTTAACGAAATGCTTTGGAAATTATTCCATCTTTTGTATGAAGCTTGATCTTGCGAATCTTAGTGATTTAAATCTGATGACAGTACTGAAAAAGTGTGATGCAAAATATTTTACTTCATTTGTTTATTCACTAATTTAACTATGCAGGACGACGTCACCTATATAAATAGATAGTTGGTATTAGCAATGACCATCAGCAGTACGCTCCAGACATGAGTGGTACTCTTAATAGTGACACTTAAAATACACTGCAAAAAGAGTGGACTCCACTCAATGGAGATAACTTTTCAAACAAAATGGTACTGAAGTAATAGTGCGATCACACTTTTACTAGGAGTTGCTTCGCCATCACATTTGTCTTTTAATTGTCAACCTTTCTCAGACGAGACGACAAACATAAGAACAGTGGGGGTAGTCTAACTCTGTGCCCCACACATTGTCCTTTTCTCTCATATAAATTTCTGTTAGCATTCTGGACAGGTTGGTACAGTCAACAGTCATCATCAACACTCATTTTACTTTTTGCTATTATATAACCACAATGAGTCGCTCATGGATTTTATTTTTGTTCTGCTAAACTGGCTACATTTTTGTGGCATTTTTCATAACGGTTTTGTGTATTGAAATAACTTAAATTTGAAATGTGGCAATGTGATTCGCTAGAACATTTCTTTTATTCAGATCTTGCACCGAGATAATACAAACGCATGATGATTCATCAACTACGCTAATATTCCTGATGGATCAAAATTTACAAACAAAATTCGAAAAGAAAATGTTTAACACAACACGATCCAAGTACAACAGCCATACTTGAACCATATATTTTTAGCTGCCACCGCACAATATTATTAGCCTCATCAATTTTACAGAAATATAGCAACGTCGTCGGTACTTCGAACATACTTTCATGGTTAGGTTATACACTCTCAATATTATTCTCCGTTCATTCCTACACACATTGCACGATTACAATTTTCATTTTTTGGTCAGCAGACTATAAGACTGACGGTTTGTATATTACCACAATATCAGCCAACTTACCGTGTGCTTTGATTTCCATTGATTTGCTCGCTCAGTTGTATATCGCGTTCCATCCAAGTAAGACCGACCGTTCTACTATGGTAAAACACACATTCTCCGCGCCCCGTTCACCTGTTGTTGATCTGAGTTGATCACTTCGCGATCGCTTTTGTTTATGTTTTTTATTTGGGGGACTTAAATGATATATAGTTCAGTGCTCGGTAAATAAGCTCTCATTGTGCACGGCACGTAGAGTAATAACAAAAATATTAAAAAATATAAACAGCCAAAGCATAACACAACGAACCAAAACATTAATTTCTTTTGTTGTACTTACCATGAGCGTTTACTAGATGGATTGAATTGTTAAGCAAAACAGAAAAAAAAAGATTTTTGTGGTTTACAAGTTGATTATATACCGCGGAACAAAAAACCATCATCAACCAACATCAATCGAGAAATTGCTAAAAAAAATTCTGTTGTGAGGAGATGCGATACGTTTTATTGTCGAAGGAATTTTTGTTGTTTTTTTTAAGTAGAAGAAAAAATCATCATCAAACGAACATAACTAGTTTCCATACCACATCAGGTCATTAGCAGCTGGGCTATATATTGAAGACTTAATAATATTTTAATAAAAATCGGTTGTGATGTATTCCATTCGACACGGTGACTATATTATGCGGTTACAACGCGATTAAACATTATTATGTAAACTTTATCAATTCTACAATTTTCAAACAAGGTGAGCCAATAAAAAATACAAAATTTTTTTTATTAAAAATGTAAATATGAAACAGGTACACACAAATTAAAGTGGTTATGATCAAGCGATTCTTGTTTATGATGTGAGTAGAGTGTTGTCGCAATCAATAGCGTTCAGGCAATTCAATTCAATTATATTGTAACGTCCTTTCTAAATTGGAATCTGCTCTCAGAGAATGTGCATGCACAATAAACTTCGGATCGAGTCGAAGATTCGATGGGGCTATTAATGTTGTTGGAATGATCAATGTGGTTTCATATTCTGCACGATCAATTGAAAGGGATCTTGATACCTTTCGGCAGGCTAGTACCGGCCATATGGAGAATTCGGGCGATTTCTGATGAGTCTTTTTGATTTTTGGGCCTTTTGCAATTGAGTTGCATAGAGCAACCGGTGGGCTTTTTCGAGCCGGTCTGGCACTTTCTTTTGGTTGCACAAATTGGGAGGATCTTTTTCACATTGACATCCTTAGAGTCAAAATGGAGACAAATGCAGTATGCTGCAAAATAAAATTTTGTCACTTTTTCTCACTCTAAAATTCCACACCCAAATAGAAAAACTTTACCCTTCGTTGACACACTAAAAAAACTCGTTAAACGTTACGCACACACGCCTGTCCCTTTGTCGACTTTTTGATATATCCCTGGATAGGGTATGGTCTCAGGTCTTCGAAACCAGCCTCACATTGGTCCGAGCTACTTTGTATGCCCGGTGGGATGTGTTCAAATCACGAAAAATGGCGTTTTTTGAACCCTGTAGAACCTGGTAGAGTATGACATGGACGACTATGGTTCCATTGAAAAGCTGGCACTCTCGCCGATTCTAGGATCGTATAATTTGATGATATCTGTCAAGAGATTGTGGTCTTCGGAAAAATACTGAAAATCGTCGGAGACTCGGTGAAATTTCACTAGGTCTGTGGAAGTCACCAGATAAGTCTAATGACATATTCATGATTCAGATAGTGTCAGCTTTTTTTCATTGCACATCTCTAGCGTCAGGACTCATATTCCACGGAACTCGAGTGGTTGAAACATTGGATTATTTTGAAGTCATACATGAGCACCTCACCACACCAAATTGCTAATTATTTGCATTGAAAGAAAGCTGAGACTATCTACGTTACGCACTAATCTCATCATTAGACTTAATCTGTGACGTCAGAGACCTCGTCAAACTTCGCCAAGGCTCCATCGATTTCGAGTATTTTCCCGAATGCCATATCTTTTGAAAGAAATTGATCAAAATTATTTGATCCGAGTATCGGTCCCTGGAGTCGTCGACCCTAGCTTTCAAGTAAAACCATACTCGTCCATGCTCTACTTTTCCTGTGAAAATGGCATCGAGATAAAAAAAACACACGGGCACACAAGGTGGTTAGAACCGGCTTCAGAGGCTTGTGATCAAACCCTATCGAGGGATATACAAATGAGTCATTAAACGAACAGTGCCGTTATTGACCTTCTGAATTTCAAAAGAATCTCTCTTAATAACCTTAATAACTCGACAACTAACCATTTTTGTGAAGTCAAATGTATCACCCACTCTCCCTAATACATCCCTTGAATGTGTGTTCATCTGGATTCCAATTCATTGAATTCTTATGGAATTATCGTATAAAACTACTCAAAAAAGTGGACGTCAATTATGGACGAGCACACCGTCATACGCAGCAAAGGTTGAAAAGGTCCAATGCCAGTTGTCTTGTGAATTGTATGAAAAGCGGACAAGGCCGATGTCAATGCATACAACTCGAAAACATCGCGAATTTGAGTTAAAATCTCTCACGGATCAACTTGTCTTTCAGGAAGTTGCTCAATGAAAAAACTTGAAAACTTTCGAAGAATAAAATTCTTGTACACGAATTTCGGCATCTCTTTACCCCTCGCATCAACACAAGAAACTGACAATGAAATAAATCAAAGCAAAACACATTATACAATCAATGTTCTGCTCTGGAACAAATTCATATGTAATTGCGACTCACTAGCTAGGAATTCGAAAACAAAAAAATACAAACAAGACGACCGACGAGGTGAAGCAACGGCCACTACACACAACAATATCTGGAACATTATAAGAATCTGGTATTTATTCAGGTTGCGAATACGTTCTACATACAACACGTTACTATTGATGACGACGAGATTTTTGTAGTTCGTGGAATGGTTGAAATATTTCAGCAATTCCGAATTGTTGATTCTATTCGAAATTGTTAAACACTCTGAGAAACATGAGAACGAATTTAAATTTTGTGCTTACAATAAGAAACATTCACAAAAAAAACCAAAACAAATTTTTATCGATTCGACCGGGCTGGTAAAATGATGATACAGCACTCCAATAGCCGACAGTGTGAATCTAATTCTTCGTTGTGTTGAAATTAGAAACTTCCTTCCATTTGTTTTGTACAAAAGTTGGCCGTTTCAAAGCTGAAAGGTGAGACTTCTCGACACTTCCCCCCATAGACTCAAATATTTTCATAGTTAGCACGAGTTTCCGCCTTTCCTGGGAAACTTGAGACCGTTATTGAACGAAGTAGTTCTCGAGTAAAGTCTTGATTTGGGTCTGGTTGTTTACTATTCAAGGAATATGAAGCGACAATCATGCATGCATCATAATTGCATAATGCAAAATCAACAATATTTTCATTCATACGTTAAGCCTTGCATGAAACTAATTAGTGCGATGTATGCAACCGTGTTATAACAAGGCCATTGCAAAAATACCACTGACTTTCTACCAGTTAAATTATCGTCACAACATTCTAAGTTTCGATAATTCCAATTCATGATCTACTTTGCTGTAAAGCTCAAAATATATGTTGTATCGGCCTCGCCTCGGTTCACAACCGAATCTTCACCCACTCAAATATCTGAACCCTGGTAGTGACTTTTTAGGAATGACTGGTCATCTGTTATCGATAACGACGACAGGAATTATGAAAACGTACTGGTGATTCTTTAGTTAAACGAAGTACTCAACTAATTTGTGAAGGCTAATATCGAGATACGCCTGCCGTTTGTGAAAGTTTGTAAAATAACAAAGGAAATACTTTGCGTTATGCTTCACCGTTTAACAAATTTTATCAAACTGTATTTATGGAAATTATGGAAAATCATCGAGCTATGACAATGATTATTGTTGATTGTGTGTACGACCCATCCTCAACTACCTACGTTTAAAATGGTCTCAAAATTATGTAACGATAATTGACGAGCTAGGTTTGTTTCTGGTACGATATAAAATTAAATCGAGATATTTACAAAGAAGCAGATGGAATTTCACCGCAATAATTTTGTACATTCTCTCATACAATTCAACAAAATGATGGTCTAGTTTTCGGTTATCAGCAGGAACAAAATTAAAATTTCATTCGGCGCAATGATAGCTAAAGGTCACGACTCACCACTTTTATGCTACGTTGGAAGTGGCAACAAGACAACATAATGAGGACGACGAGCAGATTGGCAGTGTTATTTTTTGAGAAATTTGATCAGACTAACCATTGCACTGCCACTAGCACGAACACTTTGTATTTAAAACGTCAAAACGTCTCCAAATTTCACTTTGCGTGTACAATTGCATGTGCTGTGTGTTTTTACTGACAGCAAGTAAACTTGAATCCTGTCAATACGTAAGAAATGTGAAGCCTATTTTGTTTGCAGACGCATCCAACATTTCTTATTTTTATGCTAGGAAGCAGTGCTATGGAGTAGATTAGTAGTCGTATTGAGCGCGATGTGAATCGCATTGCGGAAAGTTTGTGTGAAAGTTCAACTTAACAAAGTTTATTTTAGCTTTGTCAAGTTGAGCTTTCACACAAACCTTACACGATGCGATTCACATCGCGTCCAATAGAATTACTGCTTGACAGATAGACCGACTTTCAATTAGTTTTTCAAATATTTCTGAAAACGAAGTGACTATTTGCAAAAACGCAAAACCGCAAAACGTGCAAAATCATTATTTATCCGCTATGCAAACCATCGAACAGCCACCATTTGAACGAGTACGACTTTATATCTTTTGAAAGTAAGAAATACGCTTTTTTCGGTTCGCCTGAGTACATCCTTCTACAAAATGTAACGCAAAGGCGACTCTGTCTTTACAAAATCGGTGCAAATAGTCATCTTACACCTGGTGCAAATAGTGCCTACCTTCTGAAAAGGAAGTATTGATGTCAGAAAGTTGGAGGCATTCTCATCAGACTTTATCGACTTTATCTGATAAATTGAAAAAAATTTTCGAAAGTATTAGGGTCTTGAGACTAGTTTTCTGTAGTTTAGCGACGAATTCAATTTATCACTGCTGATAAACTCTAATGGCAAATGAGTTTTGTAAGCAGTCTTCGTTACTGTGCATCATCCAAATGTCGGGAAAAATTGTGAAAAATGCTAGAAAAGTCTTTGTAGGTTTACCAAAAAATTTGGCGCGAAATTTTCAAATTAACGAGGAGTATTTCTCGTTTTTTCATTGTTTTAATTTGAAATTGGTTAAAATTGAAATTCAATATTTTGCATTTCGGTACACACAAAAACTGAGTTTTAGCAAACTCAAAGAAAAAGTAGCCGTCGTCGTATGTTTGAAATTTGCGCGATTAATTTCTTTTCATTCTGCACGCACTTTCAAAAGTGAAGATTTTTTAAACATTTTACCGCAATCTGTATGCACTAGCCTTTGAAATCTCCTCCAAATAATCCGGTCAATTCGGAATTAATGCACTCGACTACACATCAAAATTTTCGCCTTTTGTTGTAAAAGAAAGAATTCTTGTGTTGTTACAATATGCGTACACACCAGCAACCATCCATTTTCTATTCATCACCGCACAAACAACAATACTTATGTTTCAATATTACGAATTTTAAATATGGTTTTTTCATGCCATCGCAAATGACTGGTTAAATGTTATTTATTTATAAACATTTTTATGATATTCGCGTTTGGATGATCGATACACATGATGAATTACTAAAATAATAAATGGATTATAATAGCCGATGTTTAAACGAAAATTTCTTTTTTTTGCTTTAACTTTATATTTTTCATATAAATCAACTTAAAATACAAAATATGTTTACCTTCAACACAATTCAATAAATAAAAATTAGATTTTTAATGCTCCAATTACTGTATGCCATTTATAAATATCATGAAAAAAAGCCAACTTTGGAAGCAAAATCTTTTTTTCATTTTCTTGTTACCAATTAACGAAACGATAAGAAATTGGCTAGAGAATGCAGGTTTATTTTAAGAGCATTGTTGAGTAGTATGTCTTTATAATACGATCATAATGTGGTCTGCATATCTCCGTCAACGTATAAAAAACATTTTCAAGTAGAAAAGAAGATATTGAACTTACTAACAGATCCGCATCGATAGTTATAATAAACGGAATTAGCATTTTCATATCTCTTTATAAGATCGCCATTGTGTCAAAACTGTAAGTAAAATGTTGTCACTACAAACATTCGACTTTCCATGTGACCAAAGGTGACCGGATATGTTCATTCGATTAAGGGACCTCTAAATGACGTCACGCTGTTACGGGGAATAAAGCAAACGCAACGGTCTTTACAAATTTGGCTCATGTTTTAACCCCTTTTGCGTGACGAGAGCGAGGAAGGGGGTCTAAAAGTGCACAAAATAGATTATCTTCAACGTCATCCACGTTAGAAAATATCAGCCACGGTAAATAAATGACACGCAAATATTGCAGTGAACGAACGATTTAACGAAACTAAAGTAAGGTTATAAAAAGCCTATAGGTATAGGTCCAGTTGTCTGAATCAGTCGTTTGGCACATTTTTCACAAACGCATAAGAGGAGAACTCGTGCACTCGTACAATAATAACGTCCTCATAATTCTTCGGATTTTTGACCCTTCCCCTGGGTCCACATATTTCCTATATCTACAACATGGCTTGCCTCGTTTTCTCGAACACGGCTCTCCCCCCCCCTCACATTATGACGTCATTATTGCACGAGCCAGAAGGAGACTAATGAACACAAATCAAAGAAACATTACAATATTTAAAGTAGAAACTGAACCGAGTTATTTGGTTTCATACAGCACAGATGAACGAGTTGGCTCAGTGGTAGTTTACTAGCATTCCACTCAGGAAACTCGAGTTCAATCCCGGTGAGTTCAATTCTGCATAGGTTTTTTTTTCAAAATTTAGCATGAATATAACGTTCCTAAGGGTACCCAAGCTTTATAATATGGGTACTTGAGGTGTTCGGTGCCCTCAAAGAACCGTACACAGAAGAATGACATGAATGACGCGCCCTATTCACAATGAATATTGTGTACAATATTTTTAGGCGGAGATATAATGAGCGTCAAAGCCTATATGAGTGGTTCGGAATTCAAATCAATCGTATGGTCCACACTCACTAATCCCGAGTGATGTTTCACAGGTGAAATAATTTGTTGTCGATTGTGACGGATTAAGCCAACCGATGATTAGCTCCGGCTAAATACCGTGTTGTATTGCGAAATTTGTGTTGAACAATTGTAGTAGTAGATTTAGAATCGATTTCTTGAGAACATTTTTCTAGATCGAAATTAGAAACAGAGTCACGATATTTGTACCTTTATAGATAGGTTACCAATCCACCTCTGACATCGAAATGATGTGTTCAATTCGAAACAAAGGACATTCTTACGTGTTCCGTGTCACATGGAATTATTCACGGTAAAGATTTGAAAAATTAAGAGATATTTGAAATGGATACATACAGATGTATCGATGTAGAACTCTGTCAACCGAGAAAGAAGAAAAAAAACGTGGCTGATGGTTGTGGATACTGGAGGTAAACAACATCAAACCAATTCAAAGGTCAAAATTTGTAAAAAGAAATTTTTCGGGTTGATTTCGATCGTTTGACGTTCATGTGAGTACTCATCAATCTTTATACGATTCGGTCGGATTCGGTTGAATGTTTCTTATCTGCTTTTTTTCCTCAACACCAGACGATGGTCATAAAGTGTAGTGATTTGTGATCGTTGGTAGTTCGAGTGCTTCTTTTTCGGTTGAGATTCGCGAATTTTATACACGTTAATCCAGGTTCACTTTTCGTCGATTCGGGCGTTGACTTCGTCAATTCCAGTCTCTAATCAATACTACAAAAGAGCAACCTATCGGTGTGCGCACGTTCACAACGAACAAGCTCTTTATTTTCCATGTCACTCACGGCCTAATACCTTCGAGATAAATTTATGTTTCGAATTTTATCTCATTATCTTTGCTCATAACGGCATTATCATGCTAAAACCGCAGACAATGTTTACAAATCGAATAAATTTCTCAATAAAATAATAATCGCGCAAAATAATCAAAAGCAATCAAACCGTATATGAATCGCGTACCTTTACAGTATCTCAAAACATATTCTGAATTTTATTAGTGAAAGTGTTGCTTTCTTACGGATTTATTAAAATATATTCGCCATTTATGTACGTCGGTCGATGTCTAGTTATGTTTTTAGTTAGGTAGTGAAATATATTTATATGAAACAAAAAAATACAAAACGAAGTCATTACCCACACACACAAAAATTGGTTGAAGAAAAGTTTCAAATGTTCCATGGAAATGTTGATTGATTCTCCCATATTATCTGATGACTGAATGTTCATATGAGAAGTACAACTCGACATGGTGCAGAGATGCAGAATTACTTTGATTTCCCTTCGATTCAACGATTTAAACGATTACGAACAAAAGCAAATAAAATTTTCGATTAATTTTTGAAAGTGCGGTCTGCTAATGTATACTTGAATGCTTACAGCTGGAAAGCTTAATGTACAACGAACATGTTTATTGTATGCTTTGACCAGTGTCTATCTGGTGTAGTTCATTTCCGGTTCTTGACTTATATAATTGGATTTGCGAATACGTTTCCAGAACTAGTCTCCGGCCTGGGCTAGAAATCTCTCCTTCACTAAAAACGAATACCCCTCCAGTATGTCGTAGCCAAGCTTGATGGGTCAGAGGCTAGATTATTATTTACTTGCTTCGCTGATTGTGGAGATCCTCTTATTACCGAGAGTTTTTACTGTGCTAGTGATAAGCTGAGAGATAAACTTAAGTTAAACCGATGTTGAGTGTCATCTTTGTACTACAGAGAGAAACTAGTAGGAGTAGAATGTCAGCGTCTGCCAACAATATCTTTGCCGACAAGCCGTGTGAAAACTTTTTCAACCAACTACAACACAGACTCGAACCAATTCAATTAGCTGTGTTTTGTGTACACGTCCTACAATCAGGTTTTCTGTAACGGTTGAGAATCGAACTTCCGCACTGGCGAAAAAAGAAGCTACAGTCAATTTCGCAAATGCAATGCACTCAAAATTGATTACCCGTTGAAGTTCATTTACAGTATGGAAGAAGGACCTGCTCTTCCTTTATCCAAATTTGTGTTTACAAACGAGGGAAATTGTCGTTTGTTTACGTTAAATGGAATTCATTAAACATTTTAATTAACAATTCGCCATTCATAACCTATAACATTAAATAAAAAGTTTCCCTTCTCACCTGCGGAGAAGAATGAAAGCTAGTGTGAATAGAATGCTAACGGGGAATCGCCTGTGGAAATGCTCGATGAATTTGCATTAATTTCATTCAACCTAAACAAACGAACATTGCTTTCATTTGTATACACAAATTTGGATGCAGAAAAGATACTGTAAATGTAACGCACAAACAATTGACTTCCCT
>JANTFA010150562.1:0-11230 GCA_026413405.1 Phytosciara flavipes | reverse complement strand
TTCAGTTGGTTCAGTTGATGTTGGAACACTAGGTGTTGGTTCAGTTGCTTCACTAGGTGTTGGAACACTAGGTGTTGGGACTAGTATCTACTTCGAAATGTTTTCATTCAAAAACCTCATTACATCGAATACTCGAATGTCTTTATGTAAAAGCTAAAATCCACCAAATGTTCGTGAAGACATTTTAGCCAATCTCCTTGCAAATCAATCAACTAAACAAATGACACGATTAAAATGCATATTACAATACCAATTTGATGAAAAGTGAAAACAATATTTCTTACATAAAATTGGAGGCGATACTTTTACGTTACATTATAGTTATTCCAACCACACATGCCAGTTTGAGTTTTTGTTGTCGTATATTAAACTATCGGTTCGATTGGAATAAGTAATTGTTTAATGACACGATACACATTTAACAGGTGCAATAAATTGTTCAAATATTGGGAATTTTTTTCTTCTGCCAAACAATGGAACTCCGAACAACCAAGATTTTTGTTTGTGGCAGTGGCAATAAATTTACTGTTCAACGAACCGATCGTAATTTTTGCTAGAAACTATACCAGAAAAAAAGAGTTAAGTTCTAAGCCAATTCTTTCGTAATTTATGTAGATATTTACTGCACGTCTGTATACGAAGTGTGAACTATTACATCAGACTGTCGATATTGTACCGCTTTTAACATAAATTACTCTGAACCCCTTGACAGCTTACACACTTTCAACGTCCGATGAGTATATTATACAATTTACAAGAAAATTGTTAATCCATTCATGTTTAGCGAGGAAAACTTTTACAGAAATTCAATTATGAGAACCGGAAAACATTTTTATGATACGGAGGAAATTTGTCCGGTTATTGAATGTTTAACCTACACCCTTGAGAGTTTATCGAAGCTAGCTGTCAAAAATTGACTTCGAGACTACGGTGGGGTTGACACATATTTAAATAGAGTCGTGTGACGACCTCTGATTTTTTTCAATTATCTTGTTGATTGACTCGAGCACTGTTCGAAACAACACTCAGCTCGCCCATCTACGCAGCGGTTTTTGAGAACCAGCACCATGAAAGTTGACATTGGAATTGATAGAAGGACAAAAGCTAAGACCAACCGTGGAAAGATTATGGTTCTCGGTTACTTAGGCACGGAGGAATAGCAGGTGAAAGTCAAAATTTCAACATTGCCATGGTCACTCCTTGAAAATGTTGAAATTTTGACTCCCAGCTGCCATAATTGCTCCGTGCCTAAATGAAAGATAACCATAATCTTTCCACGGTTGGTCTTAGTTGTTGTCCCTTCCAATGTCAATCGTAAGTCTGCACACGTTCACAGGTCCTGGCTGACCCTGGCTGATACGCATAACTTTATGCAGATAAAGTTAAATTTCTTGAAAAAAACATACTCTGGCGAGAGCCATGTTCACTATCAATCGAAAAAATTAGCTAGGAGTTGTGCCATTCAATAAAAAAAATCCTTTGGTGGTGAGCTTCTGTAGTTACAAGTCAGTTTTTTTTGTTGACGGCATGAAAACAGCAAAGAAAGAGGTGGAACGATTTTAATTTTTTTGTTTCCATTTATTTCAGCATTGTTGCGTAAACTTAGTCAAAAACTGACCAGCATATCAGCGGCACCATTCAATCCAGCATTCAATTCTAAAACGAGCTCGAGATGCAGACTACACTCGCAAATGTTTTTGGACGGTCTACGTAACTTGGATCTATGGGCAGTTAGAAGTAAGTTTCAGTTTTGTAAATTTTTATTATACAGTTCATCGAATTGATACTGCAGTGCAGTAACTGCACTTTCAACAGCATCTCGTAGAAGGCAATGCCGTATGTTATAGACTACAGTAACGACAAACAAAACTCTGAGACGAACTGACTGATTCAGTATTATTCAACGGAATGTTAAAACAAATGAAGTAAAAGATTTCTCTCACTTCAGTGACAAAATCAGAAACTTTCGTCTATTAACTTGATATTCAACAGACTGATAAATCTTTTTTTTGATAAATAAATATAACGACACAACACCGTCAACACGGCTAACATTAAACGCTACATTTCACATGAAGTGCATCAGATGTTTGGTGCTTGTTATATCTCAGCCTTGAGTTAGACTAAGATCGTACGTACAAAAAATTCATCGTACATCGGTGACGTCATACGTGTCATTGTTTCATGTATACAAGTCGTTAGAGGCGCATCAAATACTACAACTATCCCATTAAGCTTGGGTGTGCTTACAGAAACGTTACTTTAGTACATTGAAGAGAAATCCGATGAATTGAGTGAGCTCGGGTTTCCTCGTGGAAGGCCAGTCCGTTCATAACCTCAAGTCTCCACATCTACGACCTAAGAAACTTCTCATTAAACCGTTATAATAATGGAGTCAGTCTTCAGCTCCACGTTGTATCATTGTGTTGATCATTATGAGAAATATAACATTGAGGTTGATAATGTAATGCACCCACAAATGAAAGTGAAATGAAGAATCAAAGGTTTTTACATTCATTGCATCTAATTTAATCGGAAAATTGTTTCTTTGTGGTTTATGTTGTGCAAAGCAAAGGTAAAGATTGACATAAATGGTTAACAAGATGCATCAACGAAATGAATCATTCAACACTTTGCATACATCGAATTCTTTTCTGCATCAACATGCAATTGATTTTGTTTTCAATATCTTAACGACTGTGTGGCATAGAGATTCTTCGATTGCATTGGAAGACATTATAACGAAACGACAGTATGCGTTTCGTTAGGTTGTTTAAAAATATGAATTGGGCGAATATGATGTGCTGTTAAATTGATATTTTTTTTTTAATGGGACGTTTGTTGAATTATACCATGCACTCTTCATGGTCTGAATTTTTCTTTTGTTTAGCCAATAATTTATTCAATTCATGTACTGCATACAATGTCTTATCGATAACGCCATTCAATTCGTTACAAAACACGGCCAGCGATAGATAATGTCCAATAAATCATTCGAATCGAAGGGCATTGCCATAAAAGTGCTAATAGCGCATACGTGTGTCTGTGCTTCTTAAAAAGCTACGGGCACATCGGGTAGTTGTCTATAGTATTCTGGAGAACTAGTTCTCAAGAAACGTGAACGATTTCGACGATGGGGCACATTGTCTGAACCACATTTTGTTAAGCTGGTCTTAGGTATCGTACACTAATTATGACGCACGTCTTTTCATTGTTTTCATCAGATTAAGACCACTAACGACTCGACATGAATATGCTTTTTTCTAAGTTACTTGTACGCTAGTACGCTCAGCCTTTCCTTTAGTGTTTGCATTAGGAAAATTCATGAGAATTGAACCGGAAATGTTCCAAAAAATTTAAACTTCGCATGTGTCAGGTAGTACAAGGTTGTTTACAACAGGTTAAGACACCTCTGAGATGGTCAAGGCACCCAAATTTTATAGTGGTGACATCTGCGCTTATAAATTTTTGTATGACGATTCAACTCAACAAAAGAATTTATTTTCTTCAAGTTGACTTTGCATTCAATCTGTAATGAGTGCGTTCTCAATTTTGCGTGCCACCTGCCTTTGTGGGTGTCTTAACCTGTTGTAAACAACCTTGAGCCAGTAAGCCAGACTACTTTGGATGACAGAAGAAAACTCGCTTGTGTGTTTCTGAGCAACTTGCTTCAGTAGCCGTTTTTCCACGAGTGTAGTACAATTTCAAAAGCCTATGAAAAATCATGAAAATCTGATGAAATTCATTCGAAAGGTTGAAAAAAACACTAAAATTCAATATGGCGGCTGGTGCCATACTGTCAGGTCACTGAAAACAGTATCACCGTTTTAGGGCCGCGAACACCTTTCAAACAAAAAGAAAATCATGAGAATGGGATGAAATTTATTCGCGAAATTAAAAAAAAGCTGTCTTCACTGTCGGCCGAGTAGCCCGGCGTAGGATCATTCTATGGGCGCTAACATCCAAGCCCATTAACTAATTTCGACAAAGTTTTCTTTTGCTTGTAATCAGTGCCTGTTGCTCCATCTATGAACTTTGCCTCAACCAGACTCAAAGATAGCACTAATTCAACCATATCTCTGGATCTGGATCCGAACGACCGATTTCGTTCATCTTCGAACTTAAACTAGCATTTGCCCTTACCCAGACATTCGAATTTGACGTCTTACAAACATAAAAGTGAAAGTAGAACCTCGTACTTCGCACTAGAAATGTATCCTTTCGTTTTAGATGACAATGAAAGCGATGAAAGCTCGAACGATGTTGGGCATAGCCCTGCTTACTAGCAGGAACACTCTTATTTGAACGTCATAAAAGAAATACCCACATCTAGACATCAGTTTGACTATTCTAGTGTGGCCTAGATATTCACAACAAGTTCCTATGTTATGACGTTTTCAATTCTAGAAAATGAAAGACCCACCTCCTTTTGTCCCATGTGGCGGCAACAATATGCATTTGGTTTCGAGTCGATGAGTTGTGAGTAACTGATATGTAAATGGTCGTTAACTCTCCCAGTAGGCTGTTTATTTTGATACGATGCCGTTTATAAATGTTAAAGCTTGTGGTCTTTCAAGATAATGAAGTATCGCTATCCCTCTCTATTCTTACGCCTATATCGAGCACTAGATTGGCGCATTAGATTTAGAATTGTTCAAATTGCAGTCGTACTACAGCGCTAGCATAGTCAAAAGTGCTGAAAATTGTTCAAAAACTAAAAGGCTGCTGTGTACTGAACGGAAGGCCCGGGTTCGACTCCCGGACAGAGCATCTTTTTCTTTTCAAATCTAGTTTTCAAAATGCATATTCTTGATATTCTAGCTAAATAAACATTCAAAATATTTGCCGTTTCATCTGAAACATTCAGCTACGCTGATTTCGGTTGACACCTTTGTCAATCCATGAAATAGTCGCTTGAAAAACTAAAAGCACAATCTATTGACATAATATCCGACAATCAAACCCATCACCTAGCAGGATGCAATCTCTAATGTAACAAACGTAGGTATAGGAGTGACGACATTGTGAAAAGGAGCACAAAAATTATCTTTAATTCAGTTAAAATTCTTTACTGAACGGACGGATAGTGTTTCGTCTCCCCATGCATTATTGTTGTGAATACTTCTTCAGGTAGTTTGAAGTTCTTTAGTGCGTCTTTCAGTTTCTTCGGAGGCTCTAGGTAATGCTATGAAACATTCAAATTCATTTTTAAACTCTACCAATTAAATTTAAAAATACGACGAACGACTCACTTCATGCGCCAAACTAAAAGTGCCCCAATGGACTGCTACACTGGATTTACTTCGAATGTCGGTGTGTATTTTGACTGCCTCTTCCGGATCAACATGTTGGGGTGTCATGAACTTCCGTGGCTCATAAGCCCCAATAGGTATAGCAGAAACATCAAACGGCCCGTACACACTACCGATTTGTTTAAATACATCACAATAGCCAGTGTCACCCGCGAAAAAGAATCGATTTTTCGGGCCAATTACAGACCAGCTGCCCCACAGCACGCGATTGTCATCATTTATACCTCGTTTACACCAATGTTGAGCCGGCGTAAAAACAAACGAAACGTCACTCTTGTCTGGAATGGTGCCAGATTGCCACCAGTCCAGTTCAACAACATTTTGTACTCCGGTACTTTTCATCCATTCAGCTAATCCTAATGGCACGAACCAACGTATTTTGTCGCCGAAGCGGCTATTTAGAGATTTCACACTATCAACATCTAGATGATCGTAGTGATTGTGACTGATAACTACGGCATCGATTGGTGGCAAATCATCAACATTGCACGGACAACTTCGATAGCGTTTCGGTCCCATAAATTGAAATGGCGATGCCCTTTCACTGAATAGTGGATCTGTTAAAAGTGTGACATTGTCAAATTGAACTACTGTCGTCGAGTGACCCAGCCATGTAACGTTTACTCCACTATCCGGAGGCTCAACAGTAAATACCGGTTTTTGTATGGGCAATGTGTCGTTCAGTTCCTATAAAGCAAAACAACATTCTTAATCGATATTTATAGAAAGCAGAAAACTTTTACATTCGAAAATTGTTACCTGCGGCTTCGGAATGGAGCTTTTATCTTGATCAATGAAAATGAAATGAAGCAAGTCAAGGAATTTCGGTGTACTCCAGGTGGGCCATGGATTTTGAAATCTTCCGTTTTCAATTACCGAATGTTGAACGTTGTCCGACTTGGCATCTGCCATCATCAACCAAATATTGCTGACTATTTATTACCAATCAATTTCCCGAAGAACAATCATAATACTAAACCGAGTTTCACAGATATCGAATACTGTCAAACAACACCAAACCTTCTCTACGAAATACAACGATAAGATTCGTTTTGTGTTATATTTAGACTCTCCTAAAAATGAAATTTATTTTAGGCTTGTACGAGTGGGACGATCTTATAGTTCTAACAGTCTTCTAAAGTGATTTCTACTTTCAGACTGATGAGTTGCTCTGGTTAGATTGTAATAGATGAGTTCGTTCTTGAACGGTTTCATTTGCACATTTGCCTGCAATTCCAACAAATTTTCCAATTGAAAGAACTGAACTCTCACATGCCTTCAGGTCTCATAAAAAGTATTTCATTGCACTTATGGAACTCGACAGTTTCTTATCTAAATTACTCTCTGTGCGTAGATATCAGTTTGCGTTATCATCGTTATGAATTGAAATGTTTACAAAAATCGCTTGCGAGTGAAATCGTAGGGTAATGTACAAATCGATTTCATCTCTGTTCGCTCGTACTGTTTGCGTTTTTTATTATAATTTTGTTTAGCACCGGCTAATGGGCATGCGTCAGTTGAATATATAGAACTTTATAATTAATGTTACACGATCTGGTGTTTCTTTTGATTGATTGTTTCCATCTGATGTGACACTGGAAATAATAAATTGTCAAATGGTTACAATTTACGTTGACCCGGTAACACATTATTCGTTTTGGGGACAATAGTTGCGTCAGTCAAGGGTTCAAAGAATTGTAGAAAGAAATTCAAAATTTAGTTTTATTCATTCATTTATTTCTTTCCATCAATGACGTACGCCCCCCGACTAAGTACAATATCATAAAATACTCTGAGGAGTTTTTTCGAACGTGGACTTATTTCATGGACTTCGTTTGTACGTGTGCCCAGACAGTCCGGAGTCTGAGTAGTCCAGAACAAGTGTCCATTTATTTCTATGTCGGCTTGGTGTGTGGTGAGATAGGTTCAAAGGTAAAAAATTGGCGAATAAATCCCGCTATAGACGATAGAGATACATGAGAGTGGGTTCGTTGGTTAGGTGCTGATAGTAGGATCGAAATTTTGATAGACTTCAAAAGGTGATGTCCCCCGCCTGGTGAATGTTTATGCTTGGGTGAGTGTATGCTCTGATAGAAGCTGATCTTACCTTTGAAATGACACCCCACATGGCATGGTAGTGACAGACTCAGGCTACTTTTTTCGGTTACCAAGTGAATGTTGTTCCACTACTCGAAAGCAATCAATTGATCATCTTTGTTTTAGATTTAGTGTTGGCACTTTTTGTAGGACGCTGAAATATAAGTAAGTGAGAATTATATGTAGCAATCCACGACCTTGTCCCGTGACTAACAAAGTTTAAACCAAAATGTCTAGAAATCCATTGATCTTTACTTAGAGCATGTTTGATTCATTCGAAAGAGGATCACTGGTATACTCTGGTTCCATGGAGATTGCTCTAAGAAAAGTCTCACCGACTTCGAGCTATTTCAAGACCCAGTTTGTTAGTCACGGGACGAGGTCGTGGAATTTGTCATATGGCCAGCTCTGGCAGTTGGATCTTCAACAGAGTCCTTCAGCACGACAAATCGTTAAAAAAAATCTGTTCCGTTTTAAAAGTTATGCGACTTAAAAATTGAGTTTCGTTTTATTCCTATATTTGCTATCACAAAAAAACATTGGAAATCCCAACTCAAAAAGTTATCGGAGATCTTTGGTGCCACATTTTTTGTAAAAAAATTTCAGGTGTTATCTGGGTTGAACTTTAATATTTTGAATTATTTTTAAAGAAATTACGAAATAAGTGAGGATAGAATAGTGAGCTTATCGACGAAAATGGTAAGAAAAGTGAGTCACCTGCCTCCTTGGGATTCACATCAACTTTATTATGAGCATGTCCTAAGTCCTATACCTACCTGAGTATCGAAGTATTAATTTGAAAACGGTCTAATCTTAATTTGAAATTACTGAGATGTACTGAGAAAATACTAATTTTTACCTTCAAAACATTCAACCCATTCTTTTGGGACAATCAATGATGGATTTGAGAATCTATCAAAATTTATAGTTAACCTGTCTACGGGCGTCTATACATCTGTCAATGAAGAATAAGATGACAAGTAATAAATGGAAATCTGAGACGGTTCCATATGGCATGCTTTAATAATTGAAGTAAAAGATTTAAAATCTGTATTGCGAAATTGCTTCAATAAAAAATGCTTCTGATGTGAGCAGGTGTGATCACAGCGGGAGACAAGTAAGAAACGACGGATTCAATCCAAATTACAATATGTGGGTTGAATCCGATTGTATAGGCTTGTCTATTTGAGATAGAGTGACCGAAATTTCACTGATACCACGAATTTATTCAAAAACAAAAACAAATGCAAAACTTTGTGTGTACCGATTGAACGTCAGTACACCGAGAGTATGAATGTCAATACCCTGACTCTCTGAGATAGACTAGTCTATTTGTCGTTTTTTATGTTTTTCCTGCTGGAATGAAGGCTTTCGTACCTACAGTTAAAAAATGAATGAATTGAAGGTAAAGGTAGAAGAGTATGTAGTTCGCGTCATGCACACATCGATAAACTTGAAAAGAAAGAAGGAACCGACTACGATTCGTTCATAAACTTCATTTGCCATCTTCTTCTTCTTTCTTAGCCTTATATCCACTGCTGAATGTAAGTCTCTCCTAGCTCCTTCCATCTTGATCGGTCCATTGCTACCTTTTGCCAATTCGTGGTTGCTGTTCGTTTGATGCTGTTCGTCCATCGTCCCGGCGGGTTGCCTATGGCTCGTGCTGTAGGCGGCCTCCAGTTCATGATATTTTTGGTCCAACGTTCGTCCATCAATCGTGCGATGAGTCCTGCCCAATTCCACTTCAGAGATGCTATTCTTTCCAGTACGTCAACTACTTTTGTTTGTTGACGAATCCATTGATTTGTCCCTTTCTCACTAAGCCGAATCCCAAGCATGCTCCGTTCCATTGCTCTTTGTGCTAATCTGTGCTTATTTTCGGATGCTTTCGTTAATGTTAAGGTTTCTACTCCATATGTCTTGCTCATTCACAAATCTGTTTCGACATAATCAATGAACAAACTTTACAAATGGTTATTCTCTTTCAGTGCACGACTCAACCGCGAAAATATCATCAGGAGTACTAAATGGAAACGTAAATTATTTCGGAGATTTCGATCAATGTCTGAATATCCAAGGACCCATGGACGACATAAAAGGGAAGTATTGTCTAACCTATCTACAGGCAACCATACCGGCAAATATGCCAAAACTGCAACATTTGTACGATTTGATGCACTCACATGGAGCTTTTGTCAGTGAATTCGATGATGTAAGTACATGAGTTATTAACGTTTAGCTGTTGAATGCGACAATATTATAACGCTTCTCGGTGACGGTTGACCTTGAAGTTAATAAGCGTACAAAGCACTGCAAAAGAACAAGTAAAGCATTGTACGTGTCGTACATAAATATATGCTGACCATTTTAATGAAAAATTCAAACAGATTCATAGACAACATTATTCACATTTGAACAGCAAAAAAATTATGAAAAATTGCTTCACGTGTTGTATAGTACACAGCGCACACTTTTTATTGTAGGCACACAATGCAAATCATTTCACCATTTTAATTATCTTAGCTCATCATTTCAACGAAACTAAATTGACTTGAAAAATGCATTTCAATTATTTGTATGCAAATATTGAACCAACAATAAAATGTTGCAGTTACTTGTTTGCATGAGATGTTATAATGAGGAAAGACAATGCAATACTAAAACGCAAGTCGTCCTAATCGTGTAATTGTAGTCGATTCGAAGTGAATGATCAGAGTGAAAATCCTAAGGTAATTCGATATCCAATAGAGTATTCAAATATTCAAGGGCGTGCTATATCGTATTCAGATGAGTATCAGAGAGCGTTGACCGGAGGTATACGTTCACTCATTGTAAAACGGCTGTGTTGTCTCGAGGTCAATTACGTCGACTCGACTATAATATCTCGATTATTGGCTGATATTTTGTAGGACGGATTAGGAATAGGTCGGTTTTTATTAGACATGAACCTAACACGATTTAACCTTTTTAGATTTAACCTTAAAATAGACCTGATTCATTTACATGTTAATTGTTAGTTTTCGTTGAAGGACGTTCATAAATGACGTCACGCTGATGTTTAGGTGGAGGGAATTCATAGAAACGTGACGGTTCTAACAAATTTGTGTAAATTTTGACTCTTTTGGCGAGGTGGAGATGGTGTCGAAAAAGCTCTAAAATAGCGTAACGTCATTTATAAACCTGTGGCTTCATGCGACATATTCAATCAAAGTAGCACATTTGTCGTGATGTTGCTATGAAAATTTCATGGAACAGGTCAGGTCAGTGATTAGGATTGGTTCAAGATTTTGCGATTCAGGTCAGGTCAAAGCTTATCAAATCAGGCAAATTTCTAATCAGGTTTCAGGTCATTTAGCCCAGATTGACCTGACCTTTTCCGAGCCTTCCAGCGGGAAGGTGTGGTTTCTGACTAAGCGGGGTTTGACTATAGTTTCACGTGGTTTTTAACCAGATAACTAGGGGCGAAATTGGCCATTGTTTCATGTCTCGTATCAACTGTTTTAGTCGAAAAAAAGAAGAAAAACGATAGGAACAAGGCCCAATTCAAACTGTCCGGCTAATTAAAACTCAGCGAAAAAATTAGCTGAAAAGAGTTCACTCTGGTGGCCAATTTCACCCCAAAAAAGGTGCTTGTTTAATGTAGAAAAATCGTTACACGCGTCATATCATGAGAACTCTGGAAATTAAGCATCAGCTCTCAGCAGGCCTTGCAAACAGATCTAGGGATGGAAACGATGTTTTACTCAAGGGGTCTCTCAATAGAACAAACTGACACTTTGAATTGAAAAATAATATTTTGGATGTATGTGTGTCGTTTTCGT
>JANTFA010150551.1:0-11232 GCA_026413405.1 Phytosciara flavipes | reverse complement strand
TTCTTCAACAGAGCTCGCCCTTGCGTTGAGTCACACAATTCAAACAAAAAATATTTATTGAAATCCGATCAAAAAATTAATGAGTTACCTTGGTGTCAAGCTTTCTTCAAAATTGGTTACCGACTCTGAATTTTTAAAAAAAAGCGCTACCGCCACTCGATTTCAAAGACCTTGAGCATGTTATTTTAGCTTCACAAAGTTGCTTCATAAAGTTTTTTTTTCAATTATTTATTGCACAAAAATTGTTATTCATCATCATTAATAACATATATAAACAAAAAAGCTGTCACATGAAAACATTATCAGAGAAGTTATCGCTGAAGGAGTCCCGGTTGCTGCATGCATTGCCCCGTTGAATAGCAATAGAGATGCGTTGCAGGACAAAATCACGAGAGTTTGCTTCGCCGGTCTTCGTTTTCATCAGTTTACCCAACTTCACAAGGAACAGCTCGGTCTCTGGGCCGACCGCCCCAGAGGTTTCGAAGGCGAGAGGTGTGAATTCATAATGCTGCTTGAGGTCAATGTAGTCGTTGTGTTTCGCTCGTTCCGTCAAATTTGCCGCTGATCCGCATTGCACTGAAGTCAAACTCAGATAAGACTTTATTGCCTAAACGAAGCGCCACCGCAATTCTCGTTGAGTCATTATCTAGTAAGATTCCTAGTTGATGAACTGTAACTGCTTGCAGCCACTTTGAAGCCGTTTTAGATGATGACGCCAGCAGTCGAGCCCTATCGGCAGGTCCGCTCATCGAAAATAACTCATCGAAAATAGATATACATCGTAGGTTATCCCAAAGCATTTTGGTCCATTCTGGAGACTGAATTCGCATGTGTCCAATCAATTGGTTAGGCCTCAATCAATGACATAAATTGAGGGTGGATGGTGTGCTGGTTGGATTTTAAAAGAATTCGGTCGAACAATTCTTCTGACTGAAACACTGATGAGAAGTAGGCAGGACAAGCCAGATCAACTTCTAATTCCCAGGCCAGCAAACGCCATTGGGAGAGAAGCCTGTTTCCAGGAAGTGTCGGAAATTTTGTTGTTCGTGATTGTTCCCAATGCATGGCGATAGAGAACTCATCGATTTCGGATAGCCTAGCTTCCACCACAAATACTGGGCTTGTACGAAGCAGATATTGAAACCTTGGAGACGAAAGTCAGGTCAGTGAATTTCATTATTTTCTAGAATACCACAACCAAAGTCCCAGCCATCAAGGAAAGAATTTTGTTATCATATTGTGCCTGTTAGGTGCTATTCACATCAAAATTTTAAAAACAAAAAATTAGTTTAAGCAAATTTAAATGTTCAAAACCAAAGGAAGAAAAAAACAATAAAAACAAAACAAAAAACCACTGTGATGCCTTCCCATCAAACAGAATACACGTCATTCATGGCCTACATTCATTTATGATAATATAGTACGCATGAACCCAGCCAAAAGGTGCACAACCTTTACGAATACACAATGTATAGTGGTGGCTCAGGAAAATATTCAGTTTTCCCACTGACCCAATTTCATGTAGCCGATGACGTCAAACGCCACCCATCACGTATGACCGTTTTTCTTATTCTTTGAAGAAAACGTATAACATGAATAAAAGGAAGAAGAAGAATAAGAAAAAGGAATCTCTATATATGGAGCATTTTACCCGCCACACACAATACACTGAGATGCTGTGCTACACTCAACGTTTTAGAGAATAATTAAAAGGATGAAAAAAGAAAATTATTTCCTAAGAAATATATTTCCGTGATTAACACTTTATTTCAAAATACATTTAATTACACCGTTTCCATATTCCTGTAAATTGCAATCAAAGTTAAATGGAAAATAAAAGATAAAACAAATGAAGGGAAAGAAAATTATTTCTTTGTTTTATGGCATACAACTCTGAATGTAATATATTTACATCGTTACCTGAACTACAGGGAAGACTTAACATATACATAATTATTTGCTCTGTGTATATCCGTTCTCTGGCTGAGCAAAAATGGTTCCCGTGACGTCGATATAAATGTTTTGACGTCATGTCATTCATTTGCGCGAAGCAAGGTCTATTTATATTGAAAATTCAAGTGTACCTTTTGCGAAGTAATATTTAATGTTATATACGTTTGTCCTTCTGTACAAAACATAAATTTATCGAAGGACTTCGCTTACAACACTGAATCTTATTAACGGGATCGATAAGTAGGACGAAGAATTATCAAAATATTCGGCTGATTTGGTATTATGAAGCAAAGTGTATGCTCCAAAGAGTAAAAGATTTGAAATCAATGATTTGATCAAAGGAAGTAATAGCAGTAATTTTTGAAATCTTCTCAATGCACTTTTCGATGCGAGGGGGAGGAGGTGTCTAAAATTTCGAATCTGGACTGTGCGTCATTTGTGAATGGCCCTTTTTAGTGCATTTCATGCGTACTTTCATGTATTTCTGTTTATTGACCTCGGACCAAATTTACAGGATAATTTGACCTTGCAGATTTTGTATCTTGCTTACGGAAATGAGGGTGTCAGACGGAGTGCTGGGAGGACGCCACGTTGTGTGTATCGTTAATGAAACAGACTTAAGGCGTACAACTCAAACAAATTGTACTCGTGAGTCGTCCACTTCTCCTACTTCTTCGTTTCTTCTCATCCTGTCCAAGTAAAAATAAAGTTCTCAAAGATCGTGCCATG
The DNA here is from genome assembly GCA_026413405.1 of Phytosciara flavipes. NCBI lineage: Eukaryota > Metazoa > Arthropoda > Insecta > Diptera > Sciaridae > Phytosciara > Phytosciara flavipes. Next base: position 8,550 of record JANTFA010150551.1, on the reverse strand, counting down.
CAATCATTAATAGATTTCAGACCCTAAGGCTATCTCGACACCCCAAGGCGGGAATAGTCCAAAATGTATGAGAAAAACAGTAGTACGAGAGAGGGCAACGCAATATAAGCTACTATGACGAAGCTGTACATTTTGCCACGATTGATGGAAAATTCAGCTTTCATCACGAGGCACAAACGACGCTTGAAAACTGCAATACGGCGGAAGTACATCAACACAAAACACATGAAAAACTATTTTCAGAGGCTATCACCGCCAGAAAAAGGTTTCTTTCTCAGTCGCTACTGAAATGTGACGTAGAATTCAGGGAGTGTATGCTAAAGGTGATGCATCGTGACAAGGGGGATGGTAAAAAAAATCGGAAAAAAGCGTGACGTAATATGTGGACAGCCATTTACTGTGGTTTTTTGAAGAGGTCTTTGCGATCCCCTTGGGTCCGGGGTCTTGCTGAAACAAGTTTTAAAGTCACTTCAATCGCTATCCCATTGCGAAAAGTGGTCCTTACGTTTGAACCTCCTCGCAAAGTTTTCATGTAATAACAACTTTCCGCATGGGACATCGACTTAAACCGGCTACGTTGGATGCTGCAAGTAATTCGGTTCAATTTATGAGACTCGCGAACTCACTCGTGTGCTTTGAGCCATCTTTTTATGAATGACTCATGCAATTTTGCTGCCGATCATTGGGTACTGTACACATACTTCAAGAAAAATGAGTTACAATCGTGATAAAAATCACAAACAGACAACTGAAATGATCTTGAAGACATTGGACTTCAGAAAAAATCAATTTCCAATCTCAACACATCACTCATCTGAAAGAATAACTTAGCACCTACTCTCTTTGCAACAGCAATCAATATGAACATAACATTGTGCTTCAATAGTCTACAGTGATGATCATCAATTTTATCAATTCACACTCTACAGTTGTCTCGGTAATTAGTCTTCGAACTAATATTTTCTACTTTGGGAAAATGGTCTCAATTGTACGAGTTGGCGAGTTGCCCTGACTGTGATAAAAGTTAAAATGGAAGTAGCCGCATCGACGTGTTTCTTTTGAAACAGGAACAGTTATGTATTGGGCTGACAAAGATTTACGATGTGAAAATATTGGCGAGTTAAAAAGAATTAAAAGGAGTTGCTCTAACCATGTTATTTTCGGAGAAGTTATTCTTACCAGAATTTCGATTTGTATGAAATTCAGTTGGTAAAATCCTTTCTTCAAAAATGAAGAAAAAGTTTCCATTCGAAATAAATTTGAGTTTATCAACCTCTTCGGTTGCATTCAGCATTTCGACCCAATAACCCACTAGCCAACTCGTAATAGTATTTTCTGTTTCATTTACGTCATCCAGAGAACTAAGAGAATGGTTTCGTATGAAAATCGAATTTGCGCAGAAGAAAATATGATACCCCCTCACTCATCGATACCAAATTGTTACATATATAAAATAAAAACCTCAAAAATAAGAATGAATTCGAATTTGGCTTACCGAATTTTATTGAACAAGAAATGTCTGTTCTCTTGAAACCAACACAATCAATGTGGTGAATTTGAGAAATAGAAAATGGATTTACCAAACGAAGAATGGGAAAACCAATGCAAATGAAGCGACATTTTTGTGATTATTGAGGCTATACTCTCAGATTATTGTTGTGAGACTGCAACAAGTTTTACCGAGTTTTACTGAAGCATCGTTTCAATGACGAACAAGATAAATGATTCTGACTGTCCTGATGGTCATATTGGTATTACAAAGTAGGTTCATTCTATAACTCATATATTAGTACAATATTGAACAAGATCACTGGTAATTTTTAACATAGTTAGGATGATCAGGGGTAGGGGTTGGGTATGGATATATGACAACCTAACTTGATTCCAGTAATAAAACTATTCTTGTATCTGCACACCACTTCGCTTACTTAATCTTATATATCGTGGGATCTATGCCCATGGTAACTATATCCCACGGTACCATGAGCTTCGGAGTGGATGTACGACGTGTTCCTCATTTGAAAAAAATAAGAAACATGTTTAAAGTCGTCTTGGAAGAGATGTTTTTTAACGCAACCACCAGCGCTCGATCTGTGTGATGCTTGAACTAGACACTTTATAATATATTCTATCAATCTAGTTATTTTTCTGACATGCCGACAGTCCCGAACTGGCCCTATGGGCGACACCCGAAGGGCCTTTTGATTTTTGTAAAGGTAACAATGGGCTCATCGCCAAATTTCTTCATATAACGCCCGAAGGGCTTTTTCGAGCCAGTCCGGTACTGCATGCCGATGCCTGTATTCGTCCTCATACGTTACTTTTACACGTTCTATTTCCAGCTGTTCGGAACTTCATTGTCATCTTTCGTCATTTCTTCTGACATCTGACACGAAAGGTAGAACGGAAAGCGCTATCAACGAAAAATACGGGAGATCCAGGGGGTGGCATCTAAGAACTTACTTTCATTTGTTCGAATACTGCGAAGTTGAAGAGTCTGACAGTTGTTAGAGCACCCACCCCTAATGGTATTCTAGTGCTTTGAATAACGAACTATCAGACTTCAAAGTAGAATTTACGCTGGAAGTGTTATAAGGAGCTCGTTCAAATGTATGTTTGACGAATAATGACATTTCTCGTATGGAATGGTGTAGTGAACATATGTAATAGTAGTTGTGATTTGGTTTGGTTTTATTGAAGAGTCTCACAAAATATATATAAAATAAACTTCAACAAATCAAATACTAAAGAGCAAAATTCAATTGATGATAAATCAAGATAAACTTTGTTGGAAACATTCAGACCATTTCTTGTTAGGCCCGTTGGGCTGTTCTCCTTCTGGAAATGTTTGTTACACTAGCTGCCCGGTCAGCCATTTGCTTCCTATAATAAAAAAAAGCGAGTCAGCCATGAACTCTCTTGAACAACTAATTCTAATCCGTTCTTACGTAACAGTTGTCCCATCGTACTCATTTCCAATTGAAATAATATTCAATCGTCCAATACAAAACTTTTACAAAATTGAAAGCAGAATTCGATTTCCTGATCGGTCACGATGTGAGTCAAGTCCTTCCCAGCTTTCTTTATTTCCATTTTGAATTTCTTTGCTGTATTCGCTAATTTCAGCTCTTTCTTTTCACTAGAGCTGATAGTGGTTTTGAGGATGTCAATTCCCTTCCAGCGTTTTTAAAAGGAACATTCTCTCTATACGGGTAAGACTTCTGTAAAGTGAATTCCACTCTCTTTGCTGTTTGGTCTCTACCACTATTGCTTTATCAGTAACATTCTCCATGATTCCCATGGCTTGTCTAAAGCGCTCCAGTTTTCGCTAATTTCAACTTTAGTTCAGTTTCGCTGTGATTTAGTGAGCATTATGATGGAGAAAGAACGGATCATATCGATAGGCAGGAAGCAATCAAATTTACTGTAGAAACCAAATGGGATGAGACTTACAACAGAGGTACGGATACACTATCGTTTCGGGTGATAATAAAGTAACGCCGTTAGTATAAATGAGTTGGGGTAGCATGGCGGACCGCATTCAATGGAGGTAAGACTGTGATCAATATTTTGAAAGCATTTAGTAGCTAGTCCAGCTGGCAGTTGAGCGACACAGCTGTTGTTGGTTGCCCTAGTAACATATTATGGCAAGCATGACGAATGGCTGTCAGCGCTGTTTCGGCAGGAGTGACCCTTGGCAGTCTGTACTGGAATGGGGCACAGCCCAATCATGTAAAGTCTGAATATGAGAATGGTACGATCGCGATAAAATTTCCACAGTTTCGACCTCACATCATGTAGAAATTATTGTATTCCAAGTTGACAATCTGTAAAAAAGGGTGAAAGTAATGTTGAGTTTAGATATATTGCTGAAACGTCCATCAAAATTCTTCAGAAACGTATACATTGCTGAAACTTTCTATGTTCAATTTGAATTTTTTATATTTAAATTTTTGGTTAGTATCATAACGTGTTGTATTCTGTAACAACTCGGATTGCAATGATCTACAAAAAAGAGTCGATGGAGGAAGCGCACGCAACCAAAATGTTTAATTGAGGTATACAAAATGGCAAGAAAAAGCATAAGAATCAATGACATACATTAAACATATATTTTCGACATGAGAACTCTCCTTTACGCAGAAAATGGTTTTTTTCACGAGCCCAAAGCGATATAATAATATATCAATGTAATGACGTCATCAAGTGAATGGACCAATCAAAGATTCATTCAAAAATATGCAATACAAGTACACACAGAGCGCCTGAGTTCGGATAAAATACACGAAGAAAATTCCATGTACAGGAGGGTATATTGAAAAGCTCACCAACTCTCAACATCCGAACATAGTATGAATGGCAGAAGTGGTGGTGTACTCTGAACGGAATGTTGGGGAAAATAGAAAAAAAGATGAATAGAGATGTTGCAATAACGTGTAGAAAGAAAACTGGCGAAAATAGTATGGGTGTACACATTTCTGGTAGTGTATTTCAATCGTTACTCGTTATACATCTTAAATAGTTGAATGCAAATAAGTATTAGATTTTGTGACCGTTTAAAATTTTTTCTGTTTGACATTTAAAACGTCACTTTGACTGATGGACTGTCGTTATTTCTGTTATTTTAGATTTAGTTTGATTCCTCTCGTATTTGACTGGCTGACACATGGTGGCCTTGGAAGTGAATAAGCAGAGAGATGATATTGCGATCGGATTTCTTCTTCTTCTTCTATCTTTCTCTATTGTTCTTTTGACGTTTTGCCACCACTTCGAAACGTATTGTGCGAAAAGTTCCACTCTATCTGGGTTTCCCAGCCGCAATATCATCTCTCTGTAAATAAGTAAAAAATAGGGAATTTCCTGGAATCAAATAGCTAGCACAGTTTCCAACCAGAACAAAATTATTTTAGTATGAAGTTAGCACAGTTCCTATGGATCGGACTTAATTCTATATAGAGAGTCCATAAAAAAATCCTGAAGACACTACACTCGGTTGTTTTAACTCAGCTTCGTCATTTCGCTTCGCATAAATGTCCATTCTACCGCTACACTACAAGAAATATGACATTCGAATATCAATGGCAGGTAAGCCGATTCCGTTTTCTCATCCTTGCTTTTATTGAAACTACGTGCGAGTGGCGTTAGGTAGTGTATGAAATTGAGGGAAATTATCTGATTTTTAACTTTGCACTTGAGTAATAGATCTTTACAGTACTTAGGGGCTGTTCACAAATGACGTCACGCACTAGGGGGAGGCCGTTAACCAAAAAACCTCATTTTCGGCTATTTTAACGCCTGATCCGTTCATTTTCGACATTTTTTTTGTAAATTTTGGTCATTTTGGAGAGTGGGATCAAAAATATTGAGCGGGACATCATATGTGAACGGCCCCTTTTGATTATTATGGGTATGTAGTGGAATGACGAAATGACGGTGCTACACAATACTTCAGTGACTTTTACGTTCGGAGATATAGAGCAAGTGCTCAGATCGGATCTGCAGAAAACGTTCTTCGATTTCGCTAAGTTAAGTCGAGGCCTTGTATTACGCTAAGTTGATTCTGAAGTCAAAACATAATTAAAACCATATCTATCATTTTCCACTTGAACAACAGCTAAGCGAACCAAACATCCAAACACTGATAAGTTGAAGCTCAATGGAAGGAAAACTAAGCATGTCAAATACCCGGGAGATGCAATGGTGAAATTCAGAGTCAATACCGTTCAAAAACTTACTGAAAAAGCACGTAACTATTCAGCGAAAACATAACGCATGACAACTCAATCGTTAATTATGTCCAGTTCCTGAGGATTACTGCTCTCTAGTGTGGTTATAAAGCTGTCACACAAAACTCATTGACAGTCAATTCATTTTTGTCCTCAGATTGATCTGTCGGGCCGTACTACCGACGAAAGTGGATTGAATAGTGGACATAGCGCCGGCCCGATTTCTGAAAGTTGCTTCTGAATTCATATCGTTGGGTTTGGCCACTGTTTCGATCTGTGAGATATTTCAAACGTTCGTCGTTTTGCAATAATATGTAGTTCAGGTGACAGTGGCAAAAAAATGACAAACCTTTAAAACTTGATTTGTTCTTGTTTTTCTGAATTTGACGTTTTCTTTCTTCTATTCAACTGACGTCAATTTTACGTTGTAGCCTGATGGCATTGCAGCATTTCCAAAGTTTTAAGGTGAAAATGTTCTTCTATTTTTAAGAATTGTTCCTTTCACATACTAACTGCCTTCAAAGTATACCAATCTGAGTAGCTGAACAGATATTAATGATCAAACTAAAACTACAAAATTGATCGTTTCGGTTCATTCATATATTTAAGTTGAATCATGAAAAAAAACGATTGAACTACCCTACCAAAGATGTGTGAATACACCCATACTATTTTCGCCAACTTTTTTTTTCTCTACACTTTATTGCAACGTCTCCTCGATTATATACACACAGCAACCCTTATCGCTATGTTTTGGCATGATGTTGAACGGAGTCAGTTCAGTTTTCAATGCGAAACAACAAAGTTCTCTGGTGGAATCTGGGAGCTTTATATGATAGTGAGACTAAGAATTTTTTTTGGTTTTGGTTTTATATGATTTGAAATGTGTTCTGTTCAACATTTATGATGTGTGATCAGCGATAACAAAATTTTTAAATGTTAAATTTAAAAAAATAAAACAAAGTGAAAGGAAACATATATTTTTGATTGACCGATTTGATGATTAGAAGGAATCAAAAAATATTCGTTAAGAAAAAATGGAAAGGTAAATTCGAATTTTAAAATAACACTTCAATGTTGACCACAAAATCAAAACACATACCAAAAAAAAACGAAGCATGGCATTCATTTTTAAAGGTTTTTGTATTTCAATGCATTGTATAGCAAACGATTTCGATGCTATCTATCAATGATTCGTATGCGTAACAGCTCGCTCGCTCGTATTATTATTTAAAATTTCAACGTCCTTTACTACTACTGCATAGTCAGTTGATAAAGTGAACGTCTTAGACTTCTCTTTGGCTTCAATCCATTCTTCAAATCATTTCAATCTGCTGGTTATCAATGCGACTGATACAGAAGTTATTGAGGTTTCAAAATAAGCAAGATTGTTACAGACGACTCATTCTCATCGAACTCTAGTACTTGAGAATGTTAAATTCTTCAACAGAAGAATTTTTTACGAAATTATTTTCTAGAAAAAATCTCAAATATCGACTTTACTAGACAAGGTGGCAAGCATATCATCATATAAAGTCATCGACAAAATCTATTACTTCATTCGGTACACAATCTTTGACTTCATGAACTCAAACATTTATCTTGATACATAAGACATCTCGCTAGCCGGAGACTTATCACTTTCATGTTAGTCATTGTTGTCGAATGATACAGATGACTTGACGTTGAATGGAAAATCGATGGTTTACTAGCGATTTCATTGAATGACTTAATTAAACCATTTTAAATTTTACTTAAACCTTAACTTTAACAACAAATTACGAAAATATTCTCGGTACATGAACAATGATGGTGGTACACACATATATCTAACATGACCTCGTATTTTTCTGCTTTCCATGGGGCACTAACCCCGAATGACGTCATTCATGCGAATTTACACCACTAACCTACTGCGCGCATTGACAATGCCATATATTAATACAAGTCTGTGTGCCTTCTCGTTGTATAGCATTTTAACGTCCTCAAATGATTATTGTTTATGAATGTGCAAAATTTATTACTCACGACTTACATTCACGACATTTTATGGGACTGGAGGACTATTATACCAATTTCATATTGTTCCTTTCAGAAAGTTTATTTGTTTCACGAAAGGTTTACATACAAATACAATGATGTCGCAATTCCGAACCATAATCATTATACTTCCATGCTGCAATTGGTTGTTTTTCCGTTACGCACTGAGTGCGATAAAGTACTTTTTCAAACTGAAATAAGTTTTTTTTTTGACGAACTTAAATCTTTCACCAACAAAGATCAACCTCGACAATGTGCAATGTGAACACTAAAAATGCTGACTACTTGGAATGAATGGTTTCTATTTGCATGTGAATGTTCACGCTACTGAAATAGTGTTTTGCACAGTAACTGTGGGTAAATTCCAATGTGCGGAAAAGGTTGAACGTGTCACGAGTTGTCTTGGCCTCCGCTTTGGGTTGACAATCTGATATCTAGTGCGATGAAAGCAGGCCTGTCGACTTTTACTTTGGTTGTTGGGTCACCCAACTTCCAGATTTGTAAGATGTGAAGCTTTGCAGGTGAAATTTTTGCAGGCATAAATACGCGGCTATGATGAAGACTTCGTCTAAAAATTGCATAAATTTCAATAAAGTTGACCAGTATTCATTGGGTGTCACGCACCCTATAGATTCGATTGTTGAGCGGTTGAGCACACCCAACGCCACCTAGAAGTACAGCGTGCCTGGATGAAATTCCTCATAGCACTGCTTACTAGCATGAACATAAGCAATATTCCGAGGCTTAGGCAACCAAAAGGGGCATTTCTATCGTACAGACAGGG
>JANTFA010150540.1:0-11232 GCA_026413405.1 Phytosciara flavipes | reverse complement strand
GTCTGACGGTGGATTCGAACCCCCGATCGTTGGTTTGTGAAGCCAACACGTTAGCTCTCTACACCACCAGAGCGGCTTCAATTTCAATCAATAACTCAGCAAATGTCCATTTTACAAAGTCAAATGAGTGTTACAACACCCTAAATAGATCTCATTATCGGGGGAAAGGCAGTAAAGCAGCACTGAAAAAGATGAACAGCATCCTTGCATGAGACCACTTACTATTTAATTCATATCAGAGCAATAAATCTAACTAATTGTTTCTAGAATACAGTTGCATTGAGCGTTATATTTATTAGAGGTTATGGCTTTCAAGAAACAAAAATTTGCAAGAAGCCATTCAGTTTAACTAAAAACAATTTTGCAAAAGTAAAAAAATTCCGAGTTAATTGTTAATTGAATTGATTTTTAGCCTTTACAGTTGATTGATAATGTTTAAACAGCAAAGTATTGATGCTGAACAAAATGTATAAACCTAACAGAAACAAATTGTATTTCATTAGCTTTATTCACGAAGTATAAGCCGTATAAGGAAAAACTTTAAAATTTAATAAATTATACAAAGTTATCTGCTAAATAGTCTTTCATTTCGGAGTCTGAATTTCAGTATCATCGATGCACTTACAAAGCTCACCGAACAAGATACCAGTGTGTAGCGAATGATCTCAGGGCTTACTTACTTTACTTTACGACCATGGCCTTATCGAGAATTCCGTTCCATCGTTGTCGGTCATTCGCGACACTTTGGGAACTCCTTACTCCCAGCGTCCGAAGATCTGATTCGACGCCATCTATCCATCTCATTTTTTGTGCGTCCTCTTCCTCTTTGCCCTTCTAGACCATTTCGGAATAAGATTGAGGGCTCCGGTTCATAAAAGACATTTACATTGAGAGTGGAATCTCGGAGTTTTCGAACAACTTCTTTGGGAGCAAAATCCATCCCAACCGCAGTTTTACAACAACATTGTCTTGCTGGAGACCTTCCTTCATCACGAGCTCAACGAGGTTCCACGCTCTTCTGTACAGATAGTCGTTTCAATGGTAGGGCTGGTGTAAGTTCACGTGTTCGCTAACGGTAAATGTTGAGAGATTGTAGTGCTGGAGGACACCAATGAAGCAAGGTATCAAGTAAGTCAAACGGCTACCTATAACAGTGACAGTCATTCACGTTCCAATACTATCACTGTAATAGTATCACACACATTTGCTCGTTAAATGAACTCCTTAAAACTGGCCAACTGACGCATAAGCTTTTTTAGACTGCTTACTACTGTCGAAAGCGCAGAAATGACCCTTACAGTAATGCAGCTGTATTCGTTAATAGGAAGTAAGGAATACCATTAGAGGATACCACATGTTTCCTTCACTTTTTACTCGTATAATATCAGTCCATCTCTGATATGTCATTGCCACGAACATATCATATCTTAGGAAAAACAAGTAATTCGATAATTGTATCAATCAAGAACACAATCAAACTCGGTACTGCAACTACCTACTGGTAACAGATAGCTACGATTCGTACTTCGTAATATTCGAGCTCATCAAAGTATGGTCTCAAATTCAGCCTTGAACGTAAAAAGTCTACGAAAATATAAAGCAATCCGAACCATCGGACAATCAAAATTTTCGCTATAACTAAAATAAATTCATCGGGGGTTACCTGGGAGCGCACAATTATCGTTAATTAGTCCAATTCTTTCATCAGTGTTTGAGAACAATATGCTGTTGACGTTCATACTGCCAATTCTGACTCAGCTCGTTAATGTAGTTTTTGCTATAAAAATGGAATGGCCTCCTTGTAAGGAAAACAGTGATTGTGATCGTTTGACTGAATGCAAATCACAGATAGCTGGATTACCGAGACATAGATCGTGTGTTTCAACAATTCCGAATCGTTGTTATGTGGACGGCGAGAATCAATGCCCTTTCCTTGGTGATTTTGAATGCAAAGAAAATTGCGAATATTATTGCGAACGCAAATGTACGGCGAATCATATTCAATGCCATTCAGACGAGGATTGTTCACGTTTATTTCATTGTGAGGATAATGTTTGTTTACCATCAAGTTTTGAAGCTTCATTTTGTTATGAGGATGACAATTGTAACGTATTCTCGTACTGCCTGGACCTAAGATGCAACATGTGGGTAAAATTATGTGTGCACACATGATCGTAAATTACAATACTTCAAACTTCCGAAGCAGAATATTTCCAATGAATTTTTCTTTTCATTTTCAGTAATTTCAGATCTAAGTATACAATTGCCTCAATCGCAGCCGGCATTTTAGTTGTTACATGGATAATATGTTGTCTCATTCCGTAAGCTATTCATTTTTCCTATATCATTTCAAAACGGTAGTTTCATTAAAATAATTTGATGTTTTCAGTTTTGTGTATCGGTATTTTACAAATGGTACACTCAAATCGAATGGAGCTAGAAGTTTTTGTTGAATATTACAGAAGTTCAGGACACGATCGCACTACTGTCCAAGTTTTCATATTTCCGCCAAATTCTTTTTATGAAATAAATTTTGAAAACTCACTTTGATTTCTAGTCTGGCTTTACGGCTATTTACGGCTAACTTGTGCCTAAGTGGAAATTTTGCGCAATAGATGTGCTGAACACCGTTCACAGAGTAACTGAACTCAACATTGGATCTCACTCGAATGAATGAAATAAAGTTACACTTCTTCACATTCAAATAAAGTTGGTTGAACTCGCACCACTATAAAAATCTATTCACGTCACGCTGGAGAGCACTTGCACATTCTCAATCGCTTTGAATAAATAGCCTCAATAAAAACAACAAACACTCGACGGAGAATAGCGGTGAAGTCAAAAATTTGCTTAATTTTTACAAGTGCTTCCTGCGGTCCAATCAAAAAGTGGTGTATCGTGCCCTTTATTCTTGACAATAAACAAATCGTTCGTACATCACTTTGTCAAGCTATAATTTTGGGTCATTTTGACTCCGCCGCTATTCCCCGTAGAGTGTGTGTGGTTTGTATTGAGGCTATTTAGCTTTGAAGATTTTCAAGTCGTTAGCATTATATCAAAAGAGTAGATGCAGAAAAACCCTCGTGGCGTCGTCCATGAACAATATGAACAAGAGGGGACCAAGGTGGCTGCCTTGGAACGCCAGATCATCGAAAAATCGAAATGAAAAACCAGCTAATTTAATAAAATGTGTTTTCCCACTCAGATAAGACGCCACCCAAGCTAACACCTCAAAATGAACACCGAGTTTTTTCAGTTTGTGAAAAAGAATCGAATGCTTGACTCTGTCAAACGCCTTATGAAAGTCAGTGTAAATCAAGGTTTTCAACAGGTTAACACACCCACGAGCGGGGCACACAAAATTGAAAACGCATTCATTACAGATTGTGAGCAAAGTCGATTTACAGAAAATAATTTTTTTTGTTAAGTTGGAGTTGTTAATAAAATTTTATAAGCGCAGATGTCACCAGTTGAAAATTTGAGTGCCACCGCCTTCGTGATCATCTCAGAGGTGTCTTAACCTGTTGTAAAGAACCTTGGTGTAAATGACATCTAACTGACTGTAGAAGTCGACCAGATTCGTCGCTGTTGATCTTCGCTTCATAAAAACGTGTTGGGTTTTAAGAAAAAATTGTCTAAATTGTCAACCAGAGGCGCAGCCGAGGGTGTCAACACATCGTATGCGCAATTTTACAAATTAATCGAATGCATATTTACGCACGCATAATCAGTTTATCCGCACTACGTAAAGTCATTTAGATGTCTACGAAACTATCGTTGAATTATTTTATAGATTCAAATGATTACTTTAATGGTAAATTTTTGCACACAGGTTCGGGATTTCATTTCAAAATTTTAATTTATTAGGTTATATAAAACCACTTTAATTTGAACAGTAGGTACGCGTTATGGGTGGCCTCGAGAATATTGGCGCTAACGAGTTCTTCTTCACTTAATGTTTATATCTTTTCACACTTCCACTGTTTGCCAGAAGTACGCCATTTCGTCTCTGTTCAGAGAAACTTTTTGGCACACTTTCCAAGTGCGCTGGCACCTTTAGTCTCTTGATTTCTGTGTGTTTGTTTTATCTCATATGAAGCTTTAAGTGTGGAATTCCCTATCAGAAATTGAAATAAAACGTACGATTGTCCGTTTTATCGGAGAAAATAGGTCTAGACTATTGCTTTGTTTCTCTTTTTCTTTAAAATCTGCTTTTATCTTATCATGTACCACTTGATACAGGCACTGCTAATAAGACAAAATTGGTTTATTTCTATGGTTCAAAATAAATCTCATGCACGACGTAATGAACTAGGCAACTCGAAATATTATAAATTGTCGAAGTATCTGCCATTATTCGTTCATTTCAACTCAGACTTTTATGAGATTCAGAAGTTTTTTTTGTTTAAATTCGAGAGCGAACTAAGCAAAATGATTGGTTTCAAGCTGTGGCCTATTATGGCTTTGACAATAGTTTTGTCATATTGCAGTGTTATACCCGATGCAAACCAGGAGTACACTCTGGTAGTATTTTGTTGTTTTATCTTTACGAAACGTTTCAGACAATTTTGGAAAAAAAAAATTAATTCTTTCAGAATACGGGAGTAGACGCCGGCTATGTTCCTCGAGGTAACATAATCAATCTCGGAGATCTTCCCATCTATCAAGCGCCTGATAATGTTAACAACAGGAGAATGATAATCGCTGTGTATGACATTTTTGGATTTTCACTACCCAACATGCAGCAAATTACTGATCTTGTGGGTCTTCAAGCTGGAGGTTTCAGAGCTATTTTACCTGATTTTTTCCGCGGTCAACATGCAGAACTAACCGGTCCCATAGAGTAAGTGTCATCAATGAGACTCGTATTTCATCGTTTTATAACTGGACATTTTAAGTGTTGTTGAACATGATTACGAGGCATGGTTACAACGATTTGCGGATTGGAACACTGTTGTTATGCCAGATTTGATAAATATCGTGAGACATTATCGGAATCAAGGCGTACAAGAATTCGCCTTATTCGGAATGTGTTGGGGCGGCCGGATTGGAACAAATGTTGCTATTGAACTTTCTGACGACTTCAAGTCAATCGGTATTGTTCATCCATCCAATGTACAAAATAGTGAAGCACCATCGGTTAGGATACCAATGTATTTGTTACCATCAAGTGCACAGCCAGATATGGTAATTTCTTGCAATTGTGTTTCCGAACAAATTCATTTTATTCTTCACATTCTTCGCAGCTGCCATTCTACCAAGTAATACGAGCTAATTTTGGGGACAACAGTGGACACCGACGTTTCAACGATATGTTGCATGGATTCGCAGGTGCCAGAGCCAATTTTAGTGATCCGATCATTCAAATGAATGTAAATGAAGTTATTAGAACACTTGGCACTCATTTCGAACGCAATTTTTCAATCAGAACATAGGAAGTACATAAAACTTCACGGACAATTACTTCACTTAGTGTGTCACATCAAAGCGACCCAATAAATATTGCAAAACTAATTTCGAAATATTTTCTTGCTTCACTTAATTTAATGCAGTCATAGCATTCCAATCGCTTTACCGCTCGAATTTAATCTTGCAAGGATGAAGACTAACCACAAAGAATCGAATCGATGATCTCGGACGACTACACATCTGTTATCAATAAGAACGACTGAATATGAATGAAATTCTAAGGCCAATTCGGTCTTATTATAGCAGACTGAATTTATTTATTTATTGAGCGATACACGATGCAACGGATGAGGCTCTAGCGTGGATAAATGGACTGACTGTGAACGTTTGATAGATGGGAAATAGTGAAGTAGTCAAGAGAACGGATAGTGTAAGGATGTGACGAATTATGTGCGAAGTGTAAATTTTCCTAAAGTCATTTGAATAAATAAATAAAATGAAGCAGACTGAATGCCCAAACAATTGAAGTACAAGATTTAAAATTAACATTTTCAAAATATGTACTGTGATCTTTTGATAGATCCGATAAAAATACGGTTGGTATGGTTGTCGTCTGTGACAGAACAGAAGCATCGTATCGTTTTCGATGATTTAATTTTGCGACAATGTTGCACTAAAAACAAAGTCCGAGACCACGGTGCAAGTTGGTTGAACTATATAGCTTTTCAAGATTTGTGCTAACATATGAACAAACAACAACAAGAAATTCGTTCTGTCTTTGGATGAGTTGCGGAAGTGGTTAAATGATAAGATGAACAAAGTCGGTAAACATGCGAATATTCACACAATTCAAATAAAAGAAATGTTTTTGAAACGATTCCCCCTACTGCAGTTGATATCAAAAGGAAGGAAAATTGCTATGGCGGAGAATATTGTACATGTAATTTCAACTGAAAGGTGCATTGGCTTGCCTCTGGTCTAAGATGATGTTTGACTTATATGTCTTCACTAAGAAAATGAGACGATATCCTCGTGTCAGCAACTCTAGTCGAGTTGTATGTAACGGAAAAGCGCTCGATTCGAGCATTACGCTGAAACACAGGGTCACCGCTTGAAAACAACTCTAATCGAGCTGTTCGTCGCTAAATGCAATGATTAAAGACTATCGATCTAGAGGCATTGTTTGTGAGAGGCTTCGATTTTAGTTTCACAAATGTGACGATTTGTGTGGACATGGAATTCGTGTTCTTTGTCGTTGTCAGTGTGATTCTTATTCATCATTTCTAGTTTCGGATTTCACAACGTGCGGAACGTTTAACGATCGATTGGTGAATTCGCAGAGCAGGGAGTGGAATGCTGGTTGTAGTCAAATCCACTAATTTTCTTGATTTGTACGATGGCACAACAGACCCAATAGAGGCTTAGGTGCTGGGCTAGTCCCTCCCTTTCCAATTAACTAACTTTATCGACGTGAAGTCTGAAAGCAACTAAAATAAATACAAATCTATGATGTAGGCAGCATGTTTGGCTAGAAAGCACTTATTCGACCCATCCACACACATTTACTGATCAAGAAAATTTTGAGCCATCTGAATTGTTCAAACGGATTCCAATGCTAGAATCATAGATACGGACAATACCAAACCATTCGATAATTCGCATAAGAGACTTAACTTTTTCTAGAACAAATGACTTTCTAGTTAAGAAAGTTAAGTTTCTTAATGGCAGAACCCAGTTGCATGAAGGACATGCAATTGAAACTATCTTCAAGATACCTACTGACGCTAAGTTTTTCATGTGTTGATTCGTCCGATAGTTTCATTTTCATACAAAACAACAATCGCCACCCATTCGTTGAATGAGACAAATTAATAGCCATTCTTTTGATTGAATCTAAAGTTTTATTTAATGTCATCAATTACAAAAAATTATTCTATTTTACATATTCTACAGTCTCGCCAATTGGTGTGTTAAGTCCATTAAGTCAACCTGATTATTACCATTAATGTCCGTCAAACTGATGCCATTCGAGCTTCCTCCACCACATGGATAGTTGTGAATGATGGTATTCCATCTGTCAAGACTAGCAAGATTGTTGCCACCATTAAAACTGTAAGATGGAGTGTTTCGGACACTACTGGTCGTCAAACTGGATGCATCTGATTGGCTGGAAGTTGGAGTTTGCAAAATACTTTTGTAATTCACCGATGCGTCAAATTTCATTTCCATTCGTCGATTTTCCAAACATGCTTTCACTGTGGCTTCTGGTAGTTGTATTATTTGTGACATTTTAGTACTTGGCGCTCGAGGTGAGTACGGATTCGCTTTTTTCAACCCAAGGTATTTCTTCGACGTTCGTTTGCTGCCACCTAAACAAAAATGAAAAAAAAATTAAGTTTTTGCTCAACTGGAAGGTTTTGGAACCAAGTTCCAGGAACATACGGTTGGTTCCGATAAGGAAACATTATTCCAACAGTGAATCAACATTTATTTGTTCACCGTGGCAACAAAATGGGAAATTCCAAAAACGGCTCCAATTTTGCTGGAGTTGGAATTTTCCGTTTTCACCCAGAGGTAAACACGACGCCTTTCATGTGTGCATGGTTCTTACCTTTTATACCAGACTGGTGGGTTTTTTGGTCGTCATCCGGTGAATTCTAAAAGAAAAAAAATTCAGTGGAAATCAGTTGCAAAGAAAGAGTAGAAAACTGAAAGTGAATTTTGATGTGTGCTGACTGCTCACTACACAGCTTGAACGCAACATTATCTTTCTCTTGGACAATCATAATTTGAAAGTGGTTTTGATTTGGTACTGCATCATTATGATGACGACAAATTATTGCAGTTGGTCAAAGACAAGCAGCGTTAAATGCAATGGCTTTCCGTTTGTGTAATATTCCGTTGAACGAAGAAAAGTACAAGATTGGGTTTGACCGAATTCACAACATTGCAAAAGTGAATGGGCTCGACGAAGATGTGGTGAACAGAATAGTTGATAAACGCAAAAGGCAATTAAGGCAAGCAACTTATTTGATTGCTGACCGAAACTGACCGACAATATGAAAAACGTTTTGAATAAGCACAACGTCCGAATGTCTTTTACTAGTTTCAACAAATTTAAAAACCTGCTTGGGTCTACGAAAGACAAAATAGAATGGAAAGACAAGAGTGAAATTTACTTAGCAGGTTCTGTTCCAACTTGTCGCAAAAAATACGTTGGAAAATGCAAAAGAAAAGTGGGAAAGCGCCGTACAGAGCATTTGAGATACATTGGAAATGAACACATCGACGAAACGGCATTCACAGAACATTGCGTAGTAAACAATCGTAAAGTGGAAGAGAACGATTTTGAGTAGTTACACGAAGTGAGAAATGTTCATCGGTTAGTTCTGATTCAATCTTTGTGCATTTATTTGCATAGAAAGAGAGAGTGGTTGACAAAGGCAACGCATACAGTCACTTGTTTGACAAATTTCGTTTTGTTTGTGCATGTTTCTTCCTAAGAGTTTGTTAATGAAATTTTCGATGTAGAGTCCAACGAATGTTCTAGTTGAATTTTGTTTTAGTAATTTATGTACTCGGATAACTATGTTACCGAAACCGGTCGGACATAAAATTTCCAATGGAAGATGGGAGTTTTGACAAGTTATTTTTAATCGACGTAAAGCATCATTCTAAGCAAGAAATTGTTCTACGGTATGCCTCCAAAATGCGCCGATATTTTATTAATTGCTTTTAAACTTCGGAACGTACAGCCGCTCATGTAAAAATTCTGAATTGGCGGCCATATATCTTCGATTTCAGACTGTTTTCAAATATTCCAATGATCTAGGATGTGTCCAAACAATCATTTCTAGCTACAAACCACCTCACACATACTTAAATTCAACGTGGCTGCATAACGCGGCCTCAGGTACATTTTTTGCGGCTGACAAAAATGGTTCGGTTTTGGGTCGCTTTGTGTGAACAAAATTATTTTTATAAAAAAATTTGTGCATTTTAGAGGCATACCGTAGAACAATTTTTTGCTTAGAATGATGTTTTACGTCGAAGTTTTCCAAATTCCAACTGTCCATTGCGGAAGAATAAGGCTTGGATCAAAATACAATTTAAATCGAAACGTTACGACGGAATTTTTGACGGAACTCACCATTAATTCGTCTGAATGTGGAACCGGATTCTCATACAGGTGTTGGGTCATCAGAGTGTGGAATTCAATAAAGGGATTTGGTTTTGGCATCATGTTTTGTAAATAGTGAGCATATCTAGCGTTATCCATTTTCACTGTTTATTAGAACTTTTTAAATGTGTAAATAAAATCGTGCTGCTTGAACGAATGTCGCAAACCAACTAAACCAAACTACTTACAATAATATACCACTGTAGTCAATGATACATATGCGTGTACTGGTGTCCGCTAGGGTTAAGACAATTACAAAGTAATGTTCAAGTTAGCTTCGTCAGTATTTTCGTGCATAAAATATTGTATGGGTGGTTTCTTACCTGAGGCGATATAACCATGATTTGTCATGACAAGTTTGGCATGTTACATTATGTGCAATTGGTGTATGTGAGTGTGCTGTGTTAGAATCATGCATTGGCTGAATGCACAAATTGTACATTTGAAACCATCTAACTCGAAAAGGTTGTAAATTGTCATTAAAATATCATTTGGGATCACTCTGAAAATGTTATTCACTCTGGAATGTCCATATCATTCTAAGGTGAAACATACAGTTACTTAGTTGGATGTTAGTCTTCTCGCTAAAGTCTACTTATGTTCAATGGTACTAATATGCGCCATATGTGAACAACAAGGAGTTCGGTGACGAAATGAGAAACTTCCGTTGTCTTAATTGGGAAACACTTTACATGCAACTCGATGAAAAAATGATCTTCAATACACAAATAAATGACGTCACGCAAATATTTGCGTTTCCTGACTCGGTCACTGAAATCATCCATTGTCCATTGTGAAGTCGATTGATGTACCTGAATTTTCTAGTTTCGATTATTAGTTGACCAAATCACACTTGCTTATTGGATCATGAGTAATGATTCATTTCGGAATTTTTACGGCATCCCTAACCGAGAAAAAGTGAAAAGCAATTGTGAACGAAGAGTATGGCTTCTCCATTATTTTGTTGCTGAATAAAGCAGCTTAAAGTGAAGAACATGGAAAAGTGCTGATTATTTGCGGTTGTGTTCTATGCTATATCAATGCTTTTCGAATCAAATGTTAATAAATGCGGTATAGTAGAACAGTTACAGGTTATTCTGTTGTGATAATGTGGTTTTTTCCCTCCCTAGCTCTTGCTGTAAATGCGATTTGTTTCAGCGAAAGCTCTTAGAAAGGTTGAATGTTCCAAAGTTTTCTCATGCAGGAATAAAATGCAGAATGGAAATTTGTAGGAAAGTTTTGATATCTTTGCTATTTCACTATTCAGCGCCGTTATACCCCATTTTTGGTTACCACATTTTTCAAATATATAATTCATAAGGACAATGTTGATTGTATGTCTACTGCATGAAATTCTTGGATCTTGGGATCCGGCCACGAAATCTTCATAAGCCTGCTACTAGCAAAGGTCTTCATGATATTTGGTCCTGGAGCTGGAACCTGAAGCTGCCATCAGAAATGCAGTCTTAAATAAAAAATCTGACTATGCTAACCTAAAGCCGAATGCTCCAGCTCCAAACTAAATAGCCTCAATACAAACAAAATACACGCTACGCTACGGATAACAGTAGCGGAGACGAAATTTTGCTTGATTTTTGTAAGCGGTTTCAGAAGTGGTTCACGTGGTCCAACCGGAAAGTGTC
>JANTFA010150529.1:0-11232 GCA_026413405.1 Phytosciara flavipes | reverse complement strand
GTTCATAGTCGATGTTGATTGGTTTGAGTTTGAGATCAACGGTTTCAGTTTCGTCTTTTTTTTCATTTTGATTTAATCTGCCTGCAACTTCTTCAAAATGAACTTCGTTTTGCTCATATTTGTCTAATTACGCCTCGAGCGTAGTGATTTAAGAACTTAACATCTCAATCGCATTGTCTTTATTGACCCTTTTAAGTTCGAAGTCACTGTCAGTGCTTTTATTCTTGTCGTATGGCATTTTGAAGCAATTCCACAGCCGCTCATTTATTCATTTATCGTATGGTGCAGGTGTTTTAGCTTCAACAAAAGAATAAAAGATTGTCCAGATCACAAAGCAATGTGAATACAAATATCACAGGTTAACCAAGTTAGAGCCTTCAATTCTTTAAAATCAACCAAATCACCGGTGTATTCAAACATAGGACAGTTCATTAACATCATCATTCATCGCCATGGCCAGTTCTGATTCTATTCAGATTGCACCGTAGATAGCTTGCGCGGAAGTGAAGATTCTTTGATTGATCATTGAACATGCATTGAACCGGTTACAAATCACAACAATATTTTAATTTCAAATCTATTACTTCAGTTCTTTGAGCATGCATTCCTATGTATCGTCGTAGCTATGACAGTATTTACGCAGCATTAACGTTTTGCATGCAAGCGGCTGAATGTTTGTTGTTATTAGTTTCAGGTGAAATGAGGAGGGGAAAGTCTTTTATTCTTGTTAGGATGACTTGCTGACTCAATCAGTTTTTATCAAGACGACAGGTAAAAAATTTGAATTCACTGCGTGGGTATCTCATCATGGAAAGTAATTTCTTCAATTTATTCATGTGATGTTTTCATGCACGAGGAGATATGGGAGATGATTTTCCTTAAAGAATTAATCTTGCGTAACTTACCACGAATGCTACTGCTTTGTTTCTGGGCTACACTAATTCTGTTTGAAACTGAGCTTTCCGGATTGAAAGTTCTAGTATTCTCATCACATACACTTAGCAGCAAAGCACTATAACGAAGAACCAACGACAAGACACGTCATGTTAAGTGAAAAATATTTATTTGAACAAACAATAGCGTAAAGAAAGTATCGTAGTTGTAAGCAACCAAGCTTGTAAATTCAAAGATCTCAAGGGCTTCAGCCCAGATCATAATTCTGTGGTACTAACACTGAATCCCACGCTGGACGTGCGGCACCATCCATTTCCGGTGCAAATTCATTGCTTGCTAACAATGAGTGATTGCCGCCACCTGTACAACAACAAAGAAACATTTTTAATGAGAAGCAATGGAAGCTTCTTCACTGAGTAACACTCAGTGAGTATACTGACCAATGGCTGCACCACATTCGTAACATGTAGCCGTTTGCGTTGCCCCGCCACACTCTGTAATAATGTAAGGATGTCCGTTCGGACATTTGAACCAGTGACCCTGTTTCATGTTCAATGCCTTGACTATTTCTAAGCGTTCAGCTTCGGAAATGCATATGCCGGTTTGCAGAATCTTTTCCAAATCCTAAGAAATGATGAGAAAAGAAAATTTCAACGTATCGAAGAGATGAAACGATAAGCTTCCGATGTACACCTTTATGAAGTCAATGAATTTGCGTTGACACTTTTCATCGTAGATTCCTTTTGAACGCAAAATGCCGGAAATTTTCGCATGAATGTCTCTAGCATCTGAACGCTCTCTGACAGCATGGTAGGCCGAATCCCATCGACGATTGAGTTGGATTTTATGAACGAGTCGCTGAATCTCACTGCTAATGTTATTGACTTCGAAGGGGCATAGCGGTAATTGTCTGTTCATAATGTTGGCAAATAGTGAGTCGCAGTCGTTCCTGATTATGACACTCGAATAATCGGCCACGTTCTTCAGAATTTCCTTGACCCAAACCCAAATCTGCTTCAAACTGTTCAGAGTATTTACGTCAACCTGTTTAAATGATGGTTAACGTTATTTGTTGTGCAAAAGTCGATATATAAGCGGATTGAGTTCACCTGACGCAATGTCTTGGTCGGTGCGTTGGAATCATCAAGCAATATGATCTTTTCGTAGAAGTTCTTTACGGATGGCAGGAAATTCACAAGACTGTTAGCTTCCGCTTCCAGATTTTGTTGAATCTCCATCGTTAATCTTTGGTTCTGTTCTATATTTCCGTAGAACTTTGTCTTCACCTCAGCAACATCGCAGAACGTTTTCCGAATTATGTTTCCGAATCTTCCAGTCAATGTTTTTATGACGGTCGTACATCGTGGACACTTTTTCAGGCCAATTTCACCACTTTCATCGGTAGCGTTGAAATGCATTGTCAGTCCTTCAACTACAATCGCATGTTTACAGTCTGGTAGCCATATGAAACTGTAGGTGGCTGTAGTCAGTGAAAAATTCCTTAACTTTATTTGATTGGAGATCATACCGAGCATCCTCTTCACCCTCCGTACACATCAATGGAAATTCGGTTAATTCATCCAAATTGCAAATACGACACAGCGGTGGACACATTTCTCCACAGAGACCAACACAATTATGACCACAGTGTAGTTTTTTGTCACATGGCTCATTGCAAGGACCGCGATTGCACATCTCTCCACATAATTGTGTACAACGCTTGTGTTTGCATTGCCAGGTGCAGCGTTCCTGTACAATGGCAAAAGAAAAATTGTGAGGCGTCTCTCATCTGCTGGAAATTTACGACGTAACATTTACCTTGCACGTGAAACAAGCGTCTCCGCACATCTTCTTACATTTCGAATGTTCGCATTTCATTTGACAGCGTTTTTTGCACGGCGGACAGTTCTTGGAGCATGGAAAGTCACAACTGGAAATTTGACATTATGAACTCCGGCTGAATTATTGAAAGCAAAAATTCGTCGGACTTACAGATGACCGCATATTAACGGCCGTAAGCATTTATCTTTGCACTTTTGATGCAAGGTGCCCATGTGACAAGAGCCACATGTACCGGAACAGACATGGCCACATCCATTTTCATCAGGAAACATAAAGCCACACGGCTTAGTACAATGTGATTGGATGTCTTCAAGCGATGCTGAAACGAATAATGTCATGAGTATGATCTCACTCTGTTCATGTAACTTCGGTTCATCAGAACCGAAAAATCGTACCAAATCGCATGTTGCATGCCACTGTGATTTCATGTCCGCAAAGCGTGTTCAATACTGTGATTTTCTCTTTGCAATTTTCGGTGGTAGGACTCTCATTGCATGGCACCACTTGCTTATGACGACACACCAGGATTAATTTCTCTGTCGGTACCTATGCCCGTACATAAAATGTGATTAGGACGTATGAACAATATAAAGCGACACAAAACGTACTCTGCATGGACCGCAAGACTCAGAACATTTTCTGCCACACAAATGACCACAGGGTAAAACTTGAGAGCATTGCTCTTTGCACTGAAATATCGCCGACGATTCGCAGCAAATTACTTTTCCGATATGACCACACACTGGATGCGCACGTTCAACAATCGTTTTACACTTTTTGCATTGCGATGAGCAATTATGGTTCGTCATACATGGATGTCCTGCAAGAATTTCATGAATTTTGCTAATTTTAACGAAGTTTCGGTATTTTACCGTTAGCACACGATTTGGAGCACGGCTTCTTGCATTGAAACTTGCTGTGATGACGATCCTTGAAGTAGTGACACTTCTGTGGACATGAATGACCGCAACTCAATCTTTCTTCGCACAATTCGACACAATCGATTTTACCACTTGTCTTAAGGAAACATGACACAGTCATCTAAGAAAGGTTTCCAAACCAAAACAAAAATTCCATTTTACAATGCACTCAACACCCCAGTAATTTATCGTTACCGTATGCTCACAGTCCAATGTCGCAGCCACCTTCACCGAACAAATAACTTCCTTCGGATCCAATCGACATTCAACTGTTTCTTTATGACCACAAGGAAGTTCCTTGTCCACATGCGTTCTACACATCCAGGCCGCCGGTTCTTCGAAACATTTCATATTTCTGTTGTGATCGCAAGGTAGTTTCTTCTGCACTTGGATTTTACACTCGTACGTAGCCGGGTCAACACAGCACATCAATTTTGATTCGTGACCGCAGACTAAAACCTTATCCACGATCTCGCGGCACCGCCAATCATCCATTTTTTGACTACAATCGACGTACACTTCATGGTCGCATTTCAGTTGCACTTTGATTTGAGTTCGACAATATTCGCCCTCAGCGGATCGATGACAGTCGACCGATACGTTGTGGCCACAAGAGCGTGACTTCGCCACTTTAACATTGCACGGTAGACAATCTGGAACAGATTACGGATGATATAAGACGCAGAACTGAAACAATGTTGAGGAAGAATATTCTTACTTTTGCCAAAATGACAACCGAGTTTACAGGGATGTGGATCTTGTTTGCTTGGACACAATTTTCTGCACAGCTCTCTGCAGTGATACTTTTCATGTTCCAAATCCTGACTGTGGCAGAATCTTGGACAATTGTGTGAGCATTTCATTAGTAGCCCGCACACCTTTGAACAGCCACCTTCTGGACATTTCTTGATGAAATCATCTCCTTGGGCTATATCACTCTGGGTTCTGTGTCGTTGACACACGACTGTCATTTTAGTTCCGATTTGCTTTTTTTGCTCTAGCTTAGCATTGATCTCCGACCAGATCGTTTGTTTGGAGAGCATTTTCATGTTACCAATGACGTAAAGTCCTTTCCTGTGAATAGAGGGAAAATTTTCAGTCTGATGATGTGCTCCGTTCGGATTTCTGAATCGTAAAACTTACTTTGCACGACTTAGAGCGACGCAGACCCTGTTGCTTATACTCAAAAATCCCATTTTACCTTCCACATTGCTGCGTACCAGCGACAATAAAATTATTTCATTCTCCTCCCCTTGAAAATTGTCGACGCACGTTATATGAATGGGTTTCAGGCTCTCCGATGACCGGAATTTCGACTTGAGAAGAAACATTTGACCCGTGTATGTAGTTAGCACGGTGATCGATGACGCTGGGTATCCTTGTTTCAGTAAATATCCAGCAAGACCAGCCAGGTAATCAGCTTCGAATTCATTCAATTTACTCATCGAATCACCCTCCTATAAATGTTAAATTGGCATTTGAATGAATGAACACCAGGAGAAAGTTGGTTCAAGTTGTGAGAACACGTTACCGATCTTTCATGTTTTTCATGGGTTAAGAAGAACAGACTTTGTGTCATCCCAATGATGTGTTCATAATCGTGAACGTTTGGAGCGTCATTCAAATTAGCGTAAATTGAGCCACGTATTAGGTCTGCGATTTCTGATCTCATTCGGTGCTGAGCCTGTAACGTTGAACATTGAAGTAATCAGCTCAGACTCGGACTTCACATAAAACGAGTTTGGGCTATGCCCTATTCCAGTACAGACGCCGTTTTTAAGAGATACAACTGCCGCAACGGCTGTTTCAGCAGTAGAGACCATAGCAGATCTTCTATTCTAAGAAGGCAAGTAGAGGCTCAATGGCTACCATTAGTCTTCTAATAGTGGGAGCTGCACTGGATCTGGCCGCAACCCTAACTCATCATGTGAAGTCTAAGAGTAAGTTTGAAAATGTCTTACCAGCAACGAGTAGCAAGTCATGTTATTGTTGATCATCCTTTCAAACAGCGACACATCCAAGTCATACTTTTTGGAGAGTTCGTATACGGTCGTACTCGGTTTCAATTGCTTGTGATCGCCAATCAATATCAAATGGTCGGTGTATTTGGTCAACGAAGTGACAATGTGAGCTTCCAATACTTCGGCGGCTTCTTCAACGATAACTGACGAATGGAGAGAGGTTTTCGTTTAACGGCAAAATCATACCAAACGTTTTGAAATTTACCGATTCGAGACTTCATTTTTGACAGGAGATCGTTGAATTTGGCAGCGCCCGTTGTAGTCATACCTACAGAAATTGGTTCGCCTGTTGTTACACTTGTTTCGATATAGTTGATCCCCTTTGTCACTTACCCACAACGTCAGCATTTTTCAAAATTTCCACCTCGTGTTGCCGCTTCAATTGAGCAATGGTCTCTGCACTTTCGATCAATTTTTCTTCAAGCGCTCGTATGGTTTCGTTCATCAATTGTCTGGCTCGTTTAGCTACAATTAAATACGCTGCGTATCTCTCCCCAATCAGAGGAAACGTTTGGTCGACAACATTTTTTGCGTCCATTGCATCGCACAGTACCAGCGCTTCCAATTTCTTAGTGACATCAGGGATTTTGACACGATTTTCATTGAGGCAAGAAAAAATTTCCACCAACAGAACCAGACGCTTCTGTTCAACCGAAACAGTTTCACGAGCCTGAGCAATGTTACGCCGTTTCGCATTGAACGTATCCCTTGAGTCTTTGTCGTGTGGTGCATTCCGTTCAATGGTACTCTCACATTCTTCCAATACAAATTTTGAATGCGGAATACTCATGTCTTTCACGTGTAATCTGCCTACAATATTTGTGTGTTCGAAGCGTGCTTCCAGGTGTTCAGCATCTTGATTAAAGGCATCTTCGATTCTGTGCTCCATAAGCTCATCTATGTCGTAGAATTCTTCTTCTTCTTCTGCATTCTCGTCGTGTTCTTCCACAGTTGGTGGTTCATTTTGACGATTATCTTTCTGCTTTTTGCGACCTTTTTCGTTTTTATTCTCATTGACTTGCAAATATTCAAACCATTTCTTGACGGCATCAATGGCATTGGCTGCAGCGACTTTATGTAGATCGTTGTTGCTGAGCTTGAAAAATGTGGATGAACTAAGTTTGTCCAACAATTGCGATGAGAATTCAGAACACAACGTTTGATAGATCTCGTCGCCGATTGCGCCAAACTCGACGATACCTATTGAGAGATTGGTTGAACATTATGCTGCATTGATTACTCCTCCCATTCACTTACCAGAAGGCCGTTCCAATTCCGCAGTGATTCGTTTCAGATTTTTGATTGACCTTTCATTTTGCTGCATCTCCATTTGAAGATCTTTTTGCTCTTTCCATTGTAAACCAACTATCTGCCTGTTTGTCCTCCGGGCCAAATCTCGTAAATTAAACTCGCGCAGCACTTCCGACTTACTCCTTCCGCCCACACGGACTATTTTCGGGTCCATATGGTGAACATTCATTATATTCAGTATGCCCTCCAAGAATTGATCCAGCGCATGATTGGTATAGCAGATGCAAAGTAGCGGTCCCTTGTATTGTGTATGAATTCCCAAATCATCTGCATGCTCTAGCCGTCCAGTCCTTAGCTGTGGATTTTGTAAGACTACTTCGGCGATACGAAGACCTGTAAATTATAGGTTCAGTAGTTACAGTCATTCATTCGTTTGCACTGTCCATACCAACATAAGTTTTGCCTGTTCCTGGCGGCCCTTGAATGATGGCAAATTGTTTAGTTAGCGCAGCCTTGAACGCTTCAAACTGGTTCCCATCGAGTCCAATCGTCTCACTCGTTGGCCAGGTTCTATTCACAAACGGATCAATGGTAATCCTCCTTTGTTTGTAGGACAGTCCGATCGCTGTTTCACCATCTCCGTTCGGATTCAAAAGCGGTTCCAGGAGTGACGGAGGATGCTCAACGTTGTTGCAAGCACTCACAATATATTTCGCCAGTGGAAACGTGCTCAGATTCAGACCTTGAGCCGTTTTCAGTACGTGCCTTGAAATAAATGAATTTCGTTAAAGATGAAGAAGTGAATGCTGCATCCGTGCCGACATGTGTAATCGAAGTTATACTCTCATTCGCATCATTCAAACATTTGAACTCACCTGAACGATTCCCAATAAACTTCAGATTCGATCAGCAATAAATCTGTTTCGGTGCAAAGGATGTCAGCGACGCGCGAGTGAGCTTTTTCCGGTATTATGGTGAGCTTTCGATGCTTTTTTAGTTCATCATCATTTCTGAAACCAACTGTGGCAAACACCACTGATTCAAATGACTTGCTATTTTTTGCGAGTAGCACCAAATTTCCCGGTAAAAGCCTTTTGGATTTTTCCCAATTGATTTTCGAATAGTCCGTCGGCAATTGAATCCAGTAGTGAAGATTCTCATTCTTTACTTCGGCGGTGAGACATTCCACTTTGTAGTAGACACGAATCGGTGATCCCTTGGGCATTTTTGGATTGTTTGTCGTCTTCCTACAAGTTGAAATTTTTCACTTTTAATCTGAATGACCATAGATCCCAACGACCCTTCGGTTTTACCTCAAGGATAGATACTCCTGAATGCCTTGCTTCAATGGATGCAGAAAATCCTCCCTAAGCAAACGAAACTGAACATCTAAATAGTGTTCTGCATCTACATAAGAGCCAGCTTGCTTATTCGGTCTTAAGAACGATGGCATTGGCGACAAAATCTCGTCCATTGTAGGAATTATTGGAATGTTTCTGAAGTCATCGGGAGGTCTCAGTTTATCGAACGATTTTAAATCATAGTCTAGGGTAAATGATAAAAATCTTAAGACCAATCATTAAAAATGTTCATGAAAATACCTGTGAATTGGCCACGTTCAAGTGGCTTTCTAGCCTTTGCTTCGGCTTCTTGACGTTGTTTCTTCTCGCTTAGAGACTTGTACAACGTTTCGAATTGTTCAAGAAGTGTTGCGTACTTTGGGTTATCTTTAATCATTCCTATCCTACACATGCATATCATCACCAGTCCTGTTAAACTGTCTGCAGCAGAAACGGGCATACGTCGTTTCAAAAAATCCGCCACATTGAATATGAACTTGAACTTGGATTCGTCCAGGGTCATGCATTTATCACGGAAGCGATTCATTATTTCGGGATAAGCGACAACTCTAACGATGTCGTTCTGATAGTTGACCAAATTGCATTCATCTGAAAATACTTTTTCACTCAGAACCTCCAACAACGTCTCGAACATGTTCCCATCATATGCTCTGGGTTCTTTCAAAAAGCCTTCGAGCGCATCCATTTCCATATGCAAAGAGATGACAACTGAATCCGCTGGAGTTTTGAGATAGTTTTCGAATTTCTTAAATCCAAAGTACCTATACGAAAGAGACAAGAAAAACATGAAAATTGTCTCTGAATGATCAAGGTCGAATCAAATGTTACGTTGGTTTACGCTGGTTGCCTTTGCCACGTTGATTATTTCCATTATTTGGACCTGAACCTGCGCTGTTATCTTGCCCGTTCTGGTCAGGATTGTTAGTCGGACGATTTCTAACGGATTCGCCATGTTGCTGAAAAGCTTCGTTCATTGTACCATGCCTTTGACCTTGCTTCCTTGGGTCTCTATTTCCCGCTTCCACATTGCTGTCACACCCATATTCGTGCAAAGTTTGACTCATTGTAGCAAGCTGCTTATTTTGGTTCGTTTGAGCCCTGTTACCAGAATTGTCGAAACCAGCACGTTGTTGATTTCGATACTTTGGACGCTTGTTTGCACCGCTGCTAGAACCACATTGCTGTGATGCTTGAGGAGGCATTTTGACATGTTGTTGATTCGGGTTGTGCATTTGCAGACGAGAACGATTTTGAGAGTCTTCGTTATTTAGATTTCTACCAGAATGTTGATTGCGACTAGCTTTTGGTTTCTCTCCGTCTTCGGCCTTACTTCGAATAGAATTACGTGGTTCTTGATTGACGTTTGGATTTGCTGTTTTCTTATTATGAGAAGACTCATCCGAATTTCGTCGATTTTTTCGTTCATTGTCGCCGATCATGTCTTTTAGATTTATATTAACGGTATCACTACGTTGATCAGTAGTACCAGAACTTTGTTGAACTGATTCGTGATGGTAGATGCGAGAAATGCCCTTGTACTGAGTAGGCTTACGAGGCACTTCAGGCCGAGCAGCAGCTGTGTTTATATAACCCGCATCATAAACTGACTGAATATTTGAAGAAACGGTTGGCCCCAAACTCTGTTGCTGTTGTGTGACACTTGGAAGCTGAGATTTAGTACCATCTCGTTGATGAGTAGTACCAGAACTTTGTTGAACTGATTCGTGACGATAGATTCGAGAAATGCCCTTGTGCTGAGTATCCCGAATACTGGTTTGGGGAACGATTAATCTCGGCGATGCGGTAGGCTCACGGGACACTTGTGAATGAATATTCTGGTTGATAGTTGTTCTAGGCCGAGCTACAGGTGCGCTTGAATAGCCTGCTTCAACAGCCAACTCAATATTTGAAGAAACGGTTGGTCGCACATTCTGATGATTTTGTGTGGAATTCCGAAGTTGCGATTTATTACCGAAAATGTTTAGAAATCGTGTACTCCACGATGAAGAATTCTCTTCATCCATGACGAACCTATTCAAATCTGTAAGAAATGAGTTTGTGGCTGTAAATTTCAATGTTTATACAAACAAATCAATAGTTGGAATAAAGTTTGAAGGCCGAATTTAATTAGACAAAATACACAACAGAAGCGATATGAATTCCTGACTCATGTATTTATTACAGTAATTAACATTAGATAAAATAGACATTACATTCAGAGGTTGGTAAACATAAAAGAAATCAGATGTACTTAGTCAAAGGACTAGGCTAAGAGCGAACATTTTTTCA
Source organism: Phytosciara flavipes (assembly GCA_026413405.1). Taxonomy (NCBI): domain Eukaryota; kingdom Metazoa; phylum Arthropoda; class Insecta; order Diptera; family Sciaridae; genus Phytosciara; species Phytosciara flavipes. The sequence continues at coordinate 654 of JANTFA010150529.1, read as the reverse complement.
CTTTCGGTGTATACCTCGACGTTTATGTTGTTACTGAATAGCATCAATGCAATGGTTTGATGTGGTAAGTGTTGCTCGATATGCATTGGACCTTGGCGTTGATGGTTCGCAGTTTAGTCAGGGAGGGAAGACTTTTTATGTATGGTTAAGGGGCTGTTCACACATCACGTCACACTACTAGGGAGCAAAACGTGATGATTCTAACAAATTTGAGTCATATTTGACCCTTTTTGCGTGACGAGTGGGAGTGGTCGAAAATTCCATTAAAAAAGCGTGACGTAGTATGGGAACAGCACCTAATGGTTTAAAGGGAGTGGCAGAAAATATGTATGGGAATACATTTCGTCGCACTGAGTGGCAAAAAAAAACAAAGAAAAAGGGACCCTCCGAACCGAACGTGTGACGCAAATTGCCCACGAAATAATAAATTATTTTTTGGGCACTACACGTTACAATCAATGAAGGTGACGAGAAAGTTTTACTTTTGGTCACCGAGTTTAAAAAAATTAACATTTCCCAGCGCCGTTACAGAATAGTTATTTGGATCACAAGGGACGAAAAGAAAAAAATTCAACCTTGTGCGAGAGTTGCTGTCCGCGCCGAAGGCAAGGACTGCAATAGCACAGGTTGAATTTATTTTCTTCGTCCCTTGTG
>JANTFA010150528.1:0-21126 GCA_026413405.1 Phytosciara flavipes | reverse complement strand
TTAATTTTAATTTACCATGAGGATTTTTCTTGCATTATCTGTGGTGAGTTGAACAACAATGACCTTTTCATCGATTTGATTTTCTATTGAACGTTTTTCTCTACTCTAAGTTGATGTAGAGAGGTGACAAAAACATAACAAATAGAAATTTACACAATAAAAATTGTAATTGACATTAGAAGGCGATTTATCAATCTTACAAACTCAAAGACTGGTCCACCATAAATCTTCCGAATACTGGTTTGGTAATCCTAATAGCTGATACTCTAATCTACATTTTTGTATTGCATTCATCGATTTTATTTCTGCATTTCTTTAACTGTTTTTTGTTAAGTTTTTTTTTGTGTTGAATTTAAAATGTATCTTTATGAGCTCATCGAGGATGCTAATTCGATCAATATTGGTGATTGGTACTAATTGGCCGATTAGTCACACGAAACTTGAAAGACAAGGTCAGACGTGACGATTACAGTTGGAGCTTAAGACATAAATCCATGACTAAATAGTGTTGGTTTGGAGATTTTTATGTTGTTAAATGTGGCGAGGGATGCAACCAATGCTTAAATTTTAGAAATTTTTTCTCAAATTTCTTGATTTTAATTAATTTAATTTCTTGAAATATGAAAACCGACACATGTTCTGTTGCTGTATTTTACTTGATGTGCCGATTTCTTCATCTTTCAAATTTCCGTGTTTGTATGCTCTCTTAGTGCCCCTAAGTACACAAATGAAGTTATGGGTTTTCAGTGCTGCTGTCAGCAGATTAGAATCACTTATAACTTTTGGCGATTAGGCACTTTTTCCAAGTCAAAAGTATGCCCTACCTCTCATTCCGAGTATTTAGAGGGATATGACTAGGGCCTATTTTAAGGGAATTAAATTCTCAAAAATTCCCGAATTATCCTTTCGCATTTTGTCTTTTTCTTCGAATTGACTGTTCGTTGTTTTTACTGCATCTTCAATGGTTTCGAGTTAATCCAAATTATATTTTATGAGATGCAACAAAATCTACAACAAACAACAACGCTGACCCTGAAAGTTATGATAAACTAAAAATCAGGAAATTTTTTGTAAATACTAGTTTTATTATGGAAATGAAGCGAGGAAGAAGAAAAAAAAATCTAAGGCCGAGACTGAGAAAATTTTGCGAAAATTTAATTCCCTAAAATAGGCCCTGGCTAGGACACAGTTGTTGTTTAGTCGAGTGTTAGCATTTGCTTTTAATTTCAATAGCCATATTTCCTCCAATTTTAATTTTAATTTCATTAACCAAAAGAGGAAGTAAAAGTCCATTCCCCATTATTCGACCGTCTCAGACACCAACCAATGATTTGATAAATTTGTAAAATGAAAAGGAAAATTGGCAAGCCTGATGGTTCAAATTTGGATATTTCTTATGATTCGCTAGACTTTATCATGTAAAAAGGTATGACTACCTCTCGTAGTTGGTCCCGCTGTCACCATGGCCTGCTGATGAGATATGGTATTTTTGAACAGCACTGTTAAGTGCAAAGGCATCTATTTGGTGCGTTTTATATCATTTCATCAGATCGAAACAGTGACAGAAACCATTTGTTGAATATTTCTTTGGCTGACAACCCGATTAAAAATTAGACCTTTGATTTTGAGACATGAGTACTTTTTGTCATTTAAGTTAAGATTAAAATAAGAGCAAATCTGACTATGAAAAGCAATTCTAACCTTCGACTAAACAATAAATTTCACTTGCTGATGACATTTGTGGTAATTTCCCAAGGACTCAACGAATGAGGGGTCATATGGAAATGACGTCATGTTTTTTTCAGTGCTGCCACCATGTTACAATCAGCTATAACTCAAAAATTATGAACTCTTACCAGTCAATAGTGTGACCTAGCCCCGATAAATGGAGTGTCAGACACGTGTATACGTTTATCGACACTTTGGGATTTATTTTTTTACTCGGGAAGTTTCCCGGTTAGAATGTAAAATTTGTATCTCTGGCATTACTGGCAAAAACTTAACACTTTAATATTTAATAGGTGACATTATCGTCCAAGTCACCGACTAGTAGGTTGGATGAAATGCCAAAGCATGACAATCTAGGTTTTCCTTTGTTGAAAAGTACCATCAGAATTTCCAAGTCAAAGATTTTGTTTTCCAGGTTGAGGAAAACTCGATGAAGCATCAGTATTGCGGTTCTACAGCTATTCTGCTGGAGTATTTTTTTCAATTTCAAACATCTTAAAATGAACGGGAATTTGTACGGGAACGGGAACATTATGTTCGGTAACTTGTATTTTTCTCACAAGTAGCTGTTCGTCGGCATGCCATAGAACCAATTTTTTTGCTCAGACTAATGTTTTACGTCGAATAAATTATCAAAACTCTGATTCCTCATTGCATCACTTCATCATCGACAAAAGGAGAACGATTTTCAGACTGTTATTTTGGATCGTTAGCACACATGAAATTCGTTGTCTAAACAAATTAGATGCAAAAAATGCGAAACTAAGAAACTCTTTCCAGTGAAATATTCTAATACAAACGAACTGCAAATAATCACCTGCCATGCCATTTGTGTACCAAACATTTTAAATGCAAATGTACTAACTTTTTGGAAAAATAAAATAGAAATTCCATGATTCCATCATAAGCATTCGAAATATTTCTGTGAGTGTTGACAAAGCAATAGATAATTTTCGCTCTCTACGTCGCAGAAATAACGAAACCAGTACTGTTGTAGGGCAAGCCCATGGAGGATAAAATATTCATCATTACGGTTCCCTCTCAATTCAGTATGAGTCTTTGTATATTTTAAGCAATGACGATCCTACATTCTGTTTACATAAACATTCCTTTTGTATCACAGTAACTAAATCAATGCTAATTGGAATTCTTTGATGGTTTTGCTAATTCAATATTTTATAAAATTAGACAAAAAAAATCCATCGAAAATGCCAACGATTGTTTATGACCTGAGATCTTAGAACAGTGATAAGAATAGATATTACTACACTCTACGTCTTATACAGTTTAACTGTGCAGGTTAGATAGACCAACAAAATATAACTCAAAACGAGAAGCTTGAGACATCGTTTGAGATGTGCATTTTGAAGAAAACATTGTATATTCAGAGAGGATAATACTTTCGGCAAGCAAGCAAAGTAGTGATGGCAAGAAATGGAATGATTTGAATTTTAGATGCAACACTTTGAATTAAATTAAGATTTGTTAGCCATTACTCATCGACTAGAACAACCCAGTGCCATCACCTTTACCATTAGTTAAGCGATTCTGATGGTAGTAAGGTGTGGATCCATTAACATTCAAGTTCTAAAAATGTTGTAACATTTAGTCATAAATCTATCATTATAACGACGATTTTAGAGGTTGATTCTAATTTACGACTTCTAGTCCTTTCTTTTGGCCTCAGGCACATTTTTGGCAGCTTATCAAATTACGTCGACTTTGGGTCGTTTTATTTTGCATACAATTTCTTGCTTAGAAAATTGTTTTACGTCGAAGGTATCGAAATTCCGATGGTCTATTGTGATTTGAGAAATCGATTCTCTACAACAACCAACATGTGCAGCAATACAGTGGATTGAATCCACGACCTTTTCCTGTGACTGACAAAGTTTAAACCAAAATATTTCGAAATCCATTGATATTTTCTTAGAGCATGTGTGATTCATTCGGAAGCGGAAATAATGTTTTCTTCCCGATAACCAAGTCAAAATTTTCCGGTATCCGAGGTTTCCGATCAAAATTTCCCGGTCACTTAGGTATGATTTCCCGGTTGTTTTTCTAGACTTTTCGTATATAAATTCGTAAACTCCTATGTCACAAATTATTTAAAGAAAATCATTAACATACGTATTACAGCTGAGCTGAAAATAATTGAATTCATAGCTAGATTTGCTTCCTCAGATTTAAGTGCTGGCTGCACAATATAGAATATCACTTACTTATTTAAGCAGGTATCGTCAAATTACAATTATTTATTTTTATTTCCAGTTTTGAACGAAATTTTTTTCAATTTCTCCGTAAGTTGTTTCTATTCTAAGCCCATACTTTCACTTGCCAGATACGTGGACATAACAAGCTGTCGGAAATTCTGCCTTAATTCAATTAAATGTCAACAAAAAAAAGTCGCGAGCGAAATTTTTTGAAGATTGACATTTGCTGATTCTTAAATTCCATTCATAAAGTTTTTATGACTTAAGAAATCACCGGGAAGTGACTTCATCGTCAGAAAGGAAAGACTTATATTTTCCGGTAAGTTCTACTTCCCGGTCAAGTTCTATTTCGCGGACAAGTTCTATTTCCCGGTCAAGTTCTATTTCCCGGTCAAGTTCAATTTCCCGGTGACTCTATTTCCCGATGACTTCTGTTTCCCGTTCAATTTCTATTTCCCGACCAAGTTCTATTTCCTATAGAATAAAAAAATTGAACTTACCCAATAACCAAATTTTTCGTCAATTTCCTTCCTGGTAACCAGGATACCAGGTTACCGCATTATTTCCATGCCCGCCGACCACTAGTATACCAAATTATGTTCCATGAAGGTTGCTCTAAGAAAAGTCTCACCGGCACCCAGCTATTTCAAGACCCAGTATGTTAGTCACAGGACAAGGTCGTGGAATTTGCGATCTAAATGTAATGTTTGGAATTACTCTGAAAATGAAGCTGTGTAGGTTCTACCAATTTGCTGTGTTGATTGGGAATAAAAAGGTATGGACGTACCCTTTGGAATAAAACGGAATTTCTGGAATTTAATAGTGTAAATGGAATTTTTGGGCCAGCTTTTCAGCCAGTAGTTACCCACTCGAGTTGAATACACCTTCGTACAACTTAGTAAAAGTATTTTATCCAAAACTACAAAAATTATTCTTTATCCTGGATATAACGATCAATCCAGGGATGGTTTACTCTAACATATGAACAAAGCAAATTTTAACATTCTTACAGAGCTCTCTGCTCTTCCCGTGAGGTCAATTCTTGATAGAGTCTAACTATCGAAATATGAGAGAGAGCTGTTTCGGCGTCGGAAATTGTTCGTATTGGTGGCCCTGGTTGGAAAGCTCCAACTCCAGCTTTTATCAGTTTTTTCCTTTACAAGACAGCAGTGCTTACGCAACCTGAACTTGTTATGAGTTACACAAACAGAAAGTACAAAATAATTTGTCATGCGGAGCATTAGAAATTTTGAAAAACCAAATCAATCATAGCAAATCAAAAGTGAAGACAAAATTGCACTTAAGAATAAAATCCAAAGTAAAATCTCACTTTTATTATGAAAATGTATGACGCAAGTCATGAGCTGTTGACTTATGAAAATGTCCACAACAGTGTATAGCCTTGATTTTGTCGAAACGATGCAAAGCACACATCTTAGTTTCCAATGCCTTATCAAAAATTTTAGATTGAGAATATCCAATCACCGAGTACATCAACTTTCAGGTTCAAGGTCATTCCCATCTTTTAAGCAATGCAGTAAATTTCATAGAATTAAAAAGAGATTAAAAAAGTAAACGAGACAAAACCAAACCAGTTTGGTGAGAAGATCAGGCTTTTAACCCTATTTCATGAAAGCCGTTCGACAAGCATTATTATCGAGAAAAGAGTTCTATTTATCAAAATACAGGTTTGAATATTCCAACTCAAACGATTTGTTGATTAGAACATTTTTCCAAGAGGAAAGTTCTCGGTCATTCCACTCTACATTCAGATTTAAAATTTTAATTTTATCTTTATTTTATGGAGTGTTGAACAACAGTCTTGGAATAACCGTACGTTTTTCACTAAATATACCTAATTTATTGTTCGTTAATGGGAGACTTGCGTCACTGCTCTAATCCTAACGGTGAACCTTATGCTGATATGATATTCCATTTATCAACAATTATTCAATTTATTCAGATACGGAAATGCAGATTTAACGATTATGTCTTTTTGATCTCTAAAGTTACTCCAAACAATTACGCAATCCTTCCGTGTAACATACAATGAGTTGCAAAGCTTTTTATTTAAAGTGTTAACCAAAGTAGAAATCAACCAAAAATGAGAAGCCACAATAGATTACAATGTCGAACCAGTTCAATTTGTGTGAACATTTTTTTCGGTTTTGTTTATTTATTTAAAGAAATACCTTGACGCTCTGATATATTGGTACGAAAAGAAGTGTTTGGATTGCTTCAGCATTATCATCTCTGCATATGATAATAAACACGAACACGCAAGAAAGTTAAGAGAGGACAAAGATGACGTGATCCATAAAAATGTTATTTTTTTGTGTGTTTAATTTTACATTTTGTGATTCATTTTCAGATAAATAAAAGCTCATAAATAAGTCAATATTTAATAGGCAGATTTTTGCGGTTTTTTGGTTCGTTCGTTTTGAAAAAAGAATGATTAAATAATCGGTTGATATTGTTAATTAGGCGTATATAGAATCGACGACGACGCGATTGAGGGTAAACCTGTTATTTGTAGTTGTTGTGGTTGTATCAAAACCAAAAACGATTCAGAGAAAAGAAATCCTTTTTCTTGTGGGAACATTTAAATTCACGTTGCTTGTATCAGTAATTTGTTCAATATTGTAACAGTTAATAATTGATGACATGCGGTCTCTGATTAATGGTATACAACGAACAAACGATAAAAGACTCATCGGAGAAACTACCATTGGTACCAATACTTTAAGTTTGGAAAAGGGCATCTATTCCCTCGAGCAGTACTTTAATACTTTTGGCAGTAGATTTACTTACCTACCTTCTTTACCGGCTCTACAAATCATTCAGCGTCCTGATCTTGGCCTTCTCCTCAATCTTCTCCGGTCGTTCTTAAATTTGAGGTCTTCAATTTTTCCTTCGGAATACGATTTCAATCCGTCCGATCCACATGACCGAGAGCGATAGTAGTCTACTCAATTTGACGATTCTGGCTATGTGGGGCTCTTCATACAGCTGTGTTAGCTCAAAGTTGTACCGTCTGTGCCATCTGTTTTCTTTCTTTTCAAATGTGAGTAACGTATGTTCTTCTGCGTCATGCACCATACTCTGAGTCATATGTTCAGGATGTTCAATAGACTGAAATAACTCCTGTTACTTAAAGTTATCCGTCGTTTGATTTTTTCCACGTTATTGTTACCGATATTTAGCTGAGATCCCAGGTACATAAATTTGTCCTGCTCGCGCGAAAGGAGAGATCAATGATCATGTATTCCGTTTTTGTGTCGCTCACCTTTAACCCGAAATTGATATCTTTCTTTTCCAAAGCCACGAACTTTTCTTTGAAAATCTCCATATTTCTGCCGAATATGTTCAGGTCGTCTGCGAAACCAAGCATTTGAATGGATTTGGTGAAAATGGTGCTGCTGGTGTCCTTATTTGTGAAGCTCAATGCTGCTTCGACAATCAGATTGAAAAGCAGCGTTGCGAGAGGGTCTCTCTGATGGCGTAGTCATTACTCAATGTCACAGGGTTCTGATGACTTATTTCGAATCCTCTCGCGGCTGTTAGCTAATTCTAATCCTCACACTGTCCTATACTGCTTTGGAGTCAACGAAAAGTTGGTGCGACTCGATGTTGAATTCCTTTCACTTCTCCAATATTTGCCTGATTTGTTTGTTGTCCTTCTCGGAATCCATCTTGGTATTCACCAACTCAACATTCTATTTACGGGTGTATTCGGCGGAATGAAATCAATGCAAATATCTTGTAAGCGATGTTCAGTGCGACTACTTCTCGGAAATTCCTGCAATCCAACTTATCACCGTTTTTGTATATTGAGCAGAATATACTTGTCTTCCACTCATCGGACAGTTCCTCATCATTCCAGATGCGCCAGCACGAGATCGTGTAGGTCTATACATAATACTTTCCCTACATTTTTGAAAAGTTCACCAGGCAGGTTGTCAATGCCTAGTGCCTACGGCCTCAAAATTTCACTTTCCTGAAACTTTGGTGCTGTTAAAAAGTTTTATTTTCCAATTTTACTGCCGCTGAATTAAATTTACTTCCCAGTTAATGTGATGCCTTTGCAAAAGATATGTTTTGCAAAAAGACCAGATAAGAATACACAGACAAGGATACGCTGAATAACAATTTCTTGCAAAACATTAAATTCAGAGGAAAACATGTTTTGCATTTTAACGTAAAAATAAACCTAAATACAAACGCCCAATTAACTCATCAAATTTATTGGTTCAATTTTGCAAAAATAAAAAAACTAAATTCAGAGACTCTATCAATTAGATAACTCATAACAAATAGGCAGCGTTGTTATACGGTGAGTTTTTTTTTATTGCTCAGCCAAAGAACAACCTTCAACTTTTCCACTTCAAAGTCGAGACGAAAGCAGGCTATACAAATAATGACGATGTGAAGACATTTGAAAATCGTTTTGGAATGCTTTTATGTGGGAATTTCAATCATGTAATTTAAAGAGCAATCGAAATTCATCAATTTTAATAAAAGTAACGACACACAGCCACACACACACACAGTCTTGCATCTACAATATCATGCAGCTCTGTAAATAAATTTGAGAAAAACTAATTTTTTCTCTATCATCCGAAGATAATTTATTGTTAAACGCCTGAAATCAAATAAGGGCAATAAATAATCCTCTCGACTGACTGTTGCTTTTTTAATCCATGCAACACGATATGATACACGGCTACAAGTTTCGTGTGATTAATGGAAATAATAATTCAAATAATGAACGAAGGCGGTGGATTCACTTAAATTTGATTAGGGAAATTTTTCATTGCATTTTTGTTTGATATTTCAATTTACGGACATATGAAGGTTGCATTTAATAAACGCACCATGCAGTTAGCTTGGCCAAGGCAAGTTTCTAGGAACCTCACAGAGTTTATCTTCCAAATTAGAGGGAACGAAATCGGACAGTGTGTTTTGAGATTTTCATAACACTCTGTGTTACACTGTCCGACTTCGATCCCTCTAACTTTGTAAGCAATCTGTGTGAGGTTGCTAGTAAGTTGACATGACAAGTATCTGCCATCTTTGTGATACTGTAGATTTTCAATTAATTCATTATTTTTTGGCCAGACAATAAGGCTCGTGTGAAGTCGCAATCGTATGATTTTCCAGTCAAAACTTATGATTCGTTTGAATTACGGACCTTGCTACACTCTGATCTCGGAGTTGGATAATAATCCGGTGAAGTTTCGGGACTCGTGTGAATAACTTCGTACCCTTGCAAGCTTTACATTTTCCATTGTAGTGTCGGGAATCGTGTGAATTCACATTCGCCGAAGTTAAAATTGATAATCAATTATCAACTTGACCCACATTCTTCCATATTTTCTGGTGTAAGACCCCTGACTTTCAGTCAAGGGAATAAATTATGAATTTAAATTCGGACAACTCAAAGCACGTAAAACATGCGCAGCAAAAAATTGTTCTGCAACATACCTCTGAATTGCAAAGAATTTTTTCCATAAAATTTAGATTTTTATCACAAAACACGATCGACAATCGACTCAATTTTGCCACAGAAGGATCGAAATTTTTGTCAAATTAAAGTGAAACGTCTTAAAATGGTCTTCTCTTTCCTCGCTTTAATTTTGCCTATGACTCGTGCCTACAAAAATTTTCCTGTCTTGATTTGTTTAGTCATTTTGACTTTTAGGGTCAGCTTTTAAATTATTTAATTTCATTCATTGTCAGTATGCGTTTCTCATTAATCGCGTTACGGGTCTCACATTCGAAATTTCCTCTTTCTCTTCTTGTGTTAGCCCAACTGTGCTTTGGTCTTCACTCACTTTAGAGATGTCTATCGAGAGAACTTTTCTCGCCACGTTGCTTTCAGAGTGGGAATAGACTTTAGAAAACCATTCGTTTTTGACTTTGTAGACGATGGTTTCTTTTATGTGACTTCAACGTGACTCGATCTAACTTTTTGACGCCAACGAACATGCGGCACATTTTCATCTCTGCTGTTGTCAGATCTCTGAGCCAAACTTTTCATACAGAGGGCAGCATTTTGAACCATATGTGAGCGGAGGTCGTACTTCCGTTGGGTAGATTTTCCCCCTGATTTTTGTGGCATAATACTTCTTAATTTTGTCGCCATTTCAGCCAGCCCACACTGATCCTATGGTGTACGTCTTCGTCGCAATTTCCATACATCTTAAACATCGTAAAATGATGTAGTCATGATATGTGCGCCAATTTGTAATTCTCTTAAGAATGGCTCGCAAAGGTGAGCGGGTGGTGGCTCTTTCGGTATTTTTTCTAATTTCACGAAGGGAACGGGTCGGGCATCGATTCTTTGAAACAATTAAGTTTGAGTTGGAAGAAAATTTAAATCTGAGATTTTCATTTGTGTTGATTTGACCAAACAAGGCATACCGATGAGTGCCTTTAATCTTTAAATCGAATTCTTAGAATTTTTAAAAAGTTTCTTGTCTTTTTAATCCTTTTAATTTGTTTCCTTTTCAGATTATCATTTCCATCCAGTATGGAAGGTGTAAAATAGAATTAAAACGTGATAAAGAAGTAATAGTCGACATCGACAGTCCTGATGAACTGCATCAATCACAATATCATACTGCTGATTTTGATACAAGTAAATTTCTTTGATAAATTCTGTCTACTCACGCTTCCGATGAAACCTAACTCATTATCGTCACATTCATTTAGGTGCCTATAACTACGGTTATGCAGTGGAACCAAACGGTCAATTCCATCATGAGACTAGAGGAGGTGATGGTGTAACATATGGATGTTATGGATACATAGACAGTGATGATTTACTTAAAGTAACGCATTACGTGGCCGATTCACAAGGCTACCGTACGTTAGAGCATGAGAAACCCGTGCTGGTGTATCCGGTGAATGAGAACACGTAAGACGCGGTGTCTTTTTAAACTTTTTGAAACTAAAAACTTTCTTATTGTCTGCCGTGAATGTCTATTCATAGTGTAGACGCAGGCGAGAAGCGCTATAAACCTAAGGGCGTATTGCTAGATTGGAAAGATTTATATTTCCCTATTGGTTGCGGCATGGCCAAGGGAGGTCTTCTACTAAATGCACCTGTTATTCGAGCACCTAATGGAGTATTCGAACAAGTAGTAGCAATAACATTTTATCATTTTACTCTTAACAATAACTTTTCTTTCGTGGCGTGATTTCAGTTAGGCGAAAAAATATTTCCCGTTCAACCAAGCGCCGAACCAAAAGTGGTAGTACCTCCTTTCAACATCCCAATAAAAACTGAGCCGACAAAATTGATTCCGATCAGCACTGTCGTTTCACCTTACACTAAACAACAAATTTTGAAAACAACGGCCCCAACGGATACATTCTCGTCTCCCGATGGTTTCAATCCTTTAACTGATGCGAAGACTCATCGACCGACAATCAATAGTAACACACCAACGAAACAACCCTCAAACATTAATACGCATGTTAATGGTCCAGAGTATGACACTAAAGTTTCTTATCAACCGAGCCATGAGTCAACCGTTCAAACAACTGCAAGTCCTTCAAATAACCCTACTCGAGCGGGAACATCTCCACCAACGTTCAGAGTTATTGTTCCAGAGTATGACACTAAAGTCTCTTCACGACAAAACCAAAGGCCAACTGTTCAAACAACTGCAAGTCCTACTCAGACGGGAACGTCTCCATCACTATTCAGCGAATCAGCGAACAACGGACCCAGTACAGAGAACACTCCCAAAGTTACACCTTCTATTAGTTCGATAGATCAATCGGATTATACCGAAGACCTTTTACCACCCTTCCGACCCACAAACAAATTCAATACTCAGACAACAGTTAGTTTGCCAATAAATTCGCGTGATCCGGTTAATGATCTCAACGTTATCAACTCCTATGCCAATCTAGATATTCAAACGACAACAAAACCAAGTAATTTTCCTTGAATGAGAAGTTATCAATTCTTTAACACAATTATGTTGATCTTAGATTACGTTGGAAAGGTGACAACAGCAGTTCCTATTCGAAGCCAACCATTTTCCAATAGCTTTAACATCAATGGATCTTCCACCGTTGCTAGCACAAAATACACCGCTTTCGATTCAAGTAAGTAGTGAGTTGTCTGGTAGCTCTTGTCCATCAATTTGACAGAATAATTCATAGCCGAGAAAAATCGCCCAATTCGACCGAATAATTTCGATGGATTTGGATTCAAAATCACTTCTCAGCCGACAACCGAAACGCATTTCGATTTGGTAACGGAATCAAATGTTGATTCAACCAACCCAGATTCAACGATCTATACTGATGCAGAATCATTATCGACTCCAGCCGGTGTGTAGCTTTAATTCATTGTTGGGTGTTTCTTCGCCACTGTGATGGATGGTTTCTTGGATTAACGCCGCGATAACCATCCAAACCATAGCTTTAACTCATGTCTTGAATAGCGATAAAAATCTATCATCTTTTGTACTCACAGTTGAACGGGGCTCTTCAGATGCTAACCAAAGACCAACAGATATTCCGCCTTACACTCCCACTAAGTATAGTCCCAGCCAAAAGGATTCTACAAGCACATTTATCGGTATGACTCTGTCAATTGAGGTAAAATTAAACGGTTTGCTAAATACCTTCATTACACAGGTGTTACCAGTAGCATTGCCTCACAACGTCCTGCTTTTGAAAGTTTCACTACTCCTAGCATCGCTGTAGAATATGAAACGACATTACAGCCAGCATATGGTGGAATCGGTGATTACAGTAAGCCTCCACCAGGGTTTGAGTTCAACATTCCCACGAGGGCTCCTGGTGGAATCGGTGATTACAGTAAACCTCCACCAGGATTTGAGTTCAACATTCCGACGCGAGCCCCCAATCGAGGTAACGTCTCAGTGATTAAAAAAGGCGTTCACAGCTTTGATACTAAGTTTTCTCCACAGTTTCAACACCCAAAACACAATCGTTCGTTACAGTTAGTAATTTGGAACCGGTGCATGCTAGTGTTACACCGAAAATTTCGGTCGAAACAAATGTTGTGGAAGACAAAGCGCCAGCACACGACAAGACAACCACATTTACAAATGGACCACATGGAGCGGAATATCAATTGGCATCAAGAAATCCTAATTCACAATTCCCTATTAAGAACGGAAACCCAAATTCCCGCAATCCCATCAAAAATTCGAGAAAAGATGTAGATGCAAACGATCCACCAGCTTCGCTAATTACTCCGTTAACTCATTTGACTATGTCAGGTTCATTTCCCTCGATAAATAATGGTAAAACTGACCCATCAAGCGTACATCAACAATCTTCGACTCCGTCTTACTCTGACAGATTACCCAGCTACGGGAATCAGCATGAAGTCATTAATTCACATCGTCCCAACACTGTCCAAGCAGATCGAGAACCAAGTCGTCCGAGTCAGTCATCGGGATTCTTTACCGTACCTACACCAGAGAACGAACCAATTCGCGGAATAATAACGCACATGAATGCGATATCACAAACAAAGGTCCAGTCAAGTGGTGTACCGCCCTCTGTTGAACCGAACTACGTAGAGAAGACAAGTGCAGAAATCCAATCCAATCAACCAGATGGTAATTCAAACCCGGAAGGACAAAAAAATGTTGGCCCAGAGATTAGTAATAAAAGCCATCCAGAACTTGTAAAACCAACTGACCAACCGTTCCTCTACACTCGATCATCAGGTTCAACGTCGGAGAATCCGGATGATGCTCCTTATCAGGGTAAAACGAGACCGGGATCTGCATCGTCCGATTCACCAAACAACGGCGAATTGACAATTTATTCGAAATTCGGTCAAAGAGTAATTCCTGGCTTCGAGTCTGATACAGTACGTGGAAATAAACCAGCACAGACATCGTTTACTGCATATAACCCAGGTTCGACAGCGACACCACTAAATGAAGTTGATGGAGGTGCTCCATCAGCAAATCGAGTAAAAGGCAACCCAGTATCGTACGATAACTTACCACAGCAACCAAAGTTCGTGTTAAGACCGACTGTTAAAGCAGCTTCCAATCCCGATAAACAACCGCTGTCTGTTTTCAATGGATATTCAGATACGGTGAACAGAAATGCAAACTTATATCCAGATTCGAATACACAAAAAGCTAGCGATACCAACCAAAACAATATTCAACCCGAGAGTAAATATGTGAACACGAAAAAGGAATTCATTCCTCAGTACAATCCCGGCAGTACACCGATTCCAGGTGAGTTCATTTGCTAGACGATCTTTTCAATTCCGATTTTTAAAGCTTGGAACATCAATTACCTGGGCCTTGTATTGACCTGACCTGAATTTTCAACGCTGTCGACCGAATCCGAGCCTCACCAATTGTAATATTTCGATCATTTTTAGGCTCCTTTGGCACCGCTATTGGAATCTACCCACCGAATATTGATGAACTTGTACCAGAAATTCCCAACTTTAACATTGCCATATCAAAGTGGCCGTTTTACATTCTACCATTCCCATTCGCAAACGGTAACAATCTCATGACGTTCCCATTTTTAAGTGGCATGCCAATACAATTGGGCGCCAATGTTTTACCGACGGCAAATTTCAACCCCGTTGCAAACCTTAACTCTGGCAACAATTATGCAATAGGAGCTAGTAGTGTGGGAAGCAGTGGAAACGGGCCACCAGCTCAAACCATTTGCTCTTGGCTCAGTTCTTACATTAAAGCGAGAGAAAATGCTACAAAAACGGAAGCACCGACTAACGAAAATGGCGAAACGCTTCAAGTCAGCAATCTGCAAGCGAACATCAATAATCCACAGCTGCAGTTCAGTCAAAATCAAATACCGTTCGGTATTGTTGGATTTATACCCGTCATCGCTGTGCCTAATTGCCAGCACAACCTGCAAGGCGATACAAATGTTGTTCCGAATATTCTGCAGCTACCGAATCTTTGTACTCAACTCGGTCATTTACTGGGAAGCCCAATCACCGCACAGAACACAAATCAACAGCCGTCATCGACGTAATCAAAATGATTCCTAACAACACATTTCATTCATAGTATTATTACAATTATGTCATTAACTTATGCAGTTCCGTTCAACCGACGAATAAAACCAAGAAGTTTCATCATTTGGAAAATTTATTTTAATTTAGGAAGCAGCAACTAAAACTCGACTCTCTAGCAAAGTCACAACAGTTGTTTGGAAAATTAGAGGTATTGAAATCGGATCGTTTTGAGAATATTTTAACTCTGTGTACAGTGTTATGAAATTCTCAAGGGTACACTGTCGATTTCGATGCATCTAATTTCGTAAACAATGTTTGTGACTTGGCTAGAGAGTTGCCTTGCCTTTCAAACTTACGTTTGGCCACACATCATCGTTATCGTCGACAGTCATTATGCTCTAGCTAAGAACAAGGTGTAAACAAATGAAGTAAAAGATTTCGTTGTTTCTTCTATATCGCAAAACAAACATATTAGAATCGATACTGCAAATATATGTGTGAGAGCCGTCGAGAAACAAAAGTTTTAATCATACACAAGAAACCATGGTGACCTTATTTGATACATTGTCTTTAATTGTGACAACGCACCATGCAATAGCGTTGTCAATCCGATATTGCATGGTATACGTTGCCACAATCAAAGACAATGTATCAAATAAGTTCACTATGGTTCGTTGTGTATGATTTAATTACGTTTTTCGACAGCTCTTACACATATTAGCAGTATCGGTTCTAATACATGTTCGGACAGTGCACCATAAAATGCTGTCTTCTAATTTGAAATTTGTGAAATTTTTTTCCCTCAAAGTTCAATCTGTTTCAAAGCAGCTCTTCAGAAATTTGAGGAAATTTCTGACATAGGTTACCTATGTATATAGCCTTGGGTGCGGCGACAGCGCTTGCCCAAAATATGCCAGCAGCGGTGAGATTCAGTGGCTTTTATGTATGATGGTTGCTTGATTAAAAAAGTCCTAACGAGCTATTAATATTGAAATGTTGGCGCAAGGCAAGGCAACTCTAGCAAAGCCTCAAAGTTTGTCTACAAAATTAGAGGGATTGAAATCGGACTGTGTACGTTGAGTTTGTAGGCAAACTTTGTGATTTTGCTAGTTAGTTTCTTTTACTCCAGGAGTTCCTCCTTTTCATGGTTAAGGTTTAATGATTATCAACTGGAAAACGCTGTTCTAGTGTCGATCCTAGTTCAGCGTGGTCTGTCATCTGACCATCATCAGCACCTTCTTGGCAAGACATCATAAATTTGTCATGTCGAAGATGTGGTAAGTTTAATTTACAATTGAAAGTGTGGTCATCGAATGATGAAGAAATCCAGTAGATTGAATGCTTAGAAAGATCTCCAAATTCAGCACAAAACGATTCAAATCATAAAAATCGACTCAAATAACAAAGACTAGGTAAATTCAATCGTTTTTCATTATGGGTCCAAACAACCCTAACTTTATGTTACAAAAAAAGAAAGACTTCATCTAAGCATGCCTACCACAGTTTAGTTCCCATATGCCATTGTCGGGCTAATATTTTTGGAGAATTTAACAACCAAAAAATAGAAAAAAAAATCCAAATTTGATCGTACAAAATTATTCTAAAGTTTTTACCAAGGAATAAACAAACGTCTTCGCAATTTTACATCTTTGAGTAAATTAAGAGCTTTTTCACTCCAAAAGATAGAAAATGAGTCGTACTGCCGAGTTAGGACTACCTACACCTAGGTAACGTTATTCATATCTTAACAGATGGTAGTGAACTACAGAAGCCAAATTTCAGGCAACTTATTGCAGTCAAGCAAGAATTTAGAGCCATACTAGAGCGAAGGAAACTGCAAAACTTGGACCAGCACCTGGAGAAAAGCCTGAATACTATTTACTGTAAAATGCTTGCTCAAAGAAAGTAAGGAAAAAGTTCGAAATCTTACGGCACAGAAATATCAAAATTTAATTTTGTAGAAAAACCACTTCGTCTCAAACCCGCATCAGGAAATCGAGAGCCAGACATGATGACTTTGAGACATGGATACAGAATATATCGAAACCGAAAAGAATATTTGAACCGGAACCCATGGTTGTTGCTACCAAACTAAACAATTATTTTCCGAAATTCAAACAATATTCCGTTGATAGGAACGAGTGCCAGGGACAGTCGACATAAACCGCATTACTCGATTGGCTCAGCCTAGACATCAACTTAGTACAGATGATATCGATAAGAATATCATTGCTGAAAGCGCTTTGAAGTACGTTGCAACAGAAAGAATTACAGTCCTAGCTCGACCGAGACCCGAAAAACTAGACGACGTCATCTATGGAATACCTCGCATAGTATTTCGAACCAATCCCGACTACGCTTCGGTCAAATCGCTTGGTATCGATAAGCTAGCATGCGCACGCAATCCAAGGGAAAAATATCGCAAGGTTACTGTAGATGTAAGATGTGCATATAGGTAAATGCAAGATGCTGCAAAATAAAATTTTATCAATTTTTCTCACTCTAAAATTCCATACCCCACCAAATAGTCCAGTGAGTAGAGGAGCCCTACAGTACACAGCTACGGGTAAAATTCGAAATCTAGCGAAGCCAAAGAACGATATGTCCGAAGAACAGGATTTGGCGGACGTTTTCAAGGTTAAGAAGAAAGCTCTTAAAAAACCGTCGAAGAAACAGGAGGCAATTTTCAAGAATTTGTCAACTCCAATCGAATGGAAAGTAACGCCAAAGTTTGAAACTGCCTAAAATACAAACAAAAACTCAGAGCAAATTTTGTTTTAACTTATTCATTTCCTAAAATCATATGCGCGCGCTAGCATGTGAGTCTCATACAAAAAATAATGCAAAGCAAAATTGTGACTGAGGAACCATATATCCAGCAAGTTAAGAAACTCTTCTCTATTGTCTCAAATGGCCGCGCTGTAAAATATTCGGGCATCCAGATAAATTAATTACGTTAATTAAGAAATTAAATATTTAAACGCTGACCCTGAAAGTCGAAATAAATAGGAAATCAGGAACCCACCAGTCGTAGGCAAAAATAAAGCGAGAAAGAAGAAGATCGTTGAACCATTTGTTCTTAAAATTGGGTTTTGTGTTTACTAAAAATAATTTGCAAGAAGTTGCCTCGACTATCTGTCACGTGGGCGTCATACGCATACTTTGTGTCATCAGCTCAAACAGACAGTCGTTTGTTTGTTCAGATGGTCGGGAAAAATGTAACCTAATTTCATTCAAGTTCAAGCTATGTTCATTTTCGTAAAGCCAACAACAGGCGACCTTCTATTTAACGCAAACAGTTTCATGTCCGTGAAACACTGACAAATTTACAGGGCTAAAAATTTGGACTCATCGACAGTTCGATTTGTACCTATGATTCAAGTGAACATTTCATAGAACAATGAAAATCGTTGTTGCCGTCATATTTGCACTCATCGCTGTAAGTCGCTGAATAAATTGATAATTCAATGAGAGACAATCTTCGAAATATTTCATTTGTTACTCAGATTGCCGCCGCCGCTGAGTTTGGACCTTCTTGAAGGTCTTACAGGCTGAACTGACAAAATAGTTTCTATTTGTTAGTGAATCGTAATGAATAGTATGCTTTGTATTTCCTCAGCTATCAAAATGTTGAGGGAGCGAATTTATATTAGAAAATGATTTTTTTTTAAACGACTTTCCTCTACACGAGATAAGATTAGTTATCGATATTACATGATGGGATTCGAGTTTCTTGTGGATTTTCTTGTATGTCCCTAGAGAGGTTATTTGATCATAAAAGCATGAAAGTTTTACCAGGTGCATTCAATTGCACTGAGATATGATTATTTGAAAAAAAGAAACAAAAGAAATCCATTGAATCGCACACAAATAACGTCACGCCTTGAGAATGGAGGGGGTGTCTAAGGAAATGTGACGGCTCTCACAAATTTGGTTTTACGTGACGCAAGGGGTCAACAATTCAATGAAATAGCGCAACACTAGGCAATTCTCTAGCAAAATGTATTCGAAGCGCCACTGGACGAAGCACCACTGACAAAAAGCTTAATGCAATAATTATCGTTACTGTGTTCATTCCAGAGAAATGATACCTAGATGGTGTTACGTTGCACTCCAAACGCCATCTCTAGACGTTGCAACGCGACGCCATCTAGGTCATCTAGGTATCATTTCTCTGGTTCATTCATGTCGTAAGTCCGCTCGAAATTTAAAAAGAAAACATTGAGTGAATTGATTGTATTTTTGAGCTTCTTTGACTAGTATACCATTTAATCGATTGTGGGTAAAAATGGGTGCCGTATTTTGTGAACAAAGATTTTAAGAAGACATAGCACCATTTTTTTTTCTTTAGAATGGCTTTTGCGTCGATTAAACATAACTAATAAGAATTTGCCTGACTAATTTTTGCGTAGGTGTCATTTCATTCCAGACGCACAACAGTGTGTCAACAGTCATTTATTTGATCAGATGGTCGAGAAAAATGAAACCAAATTTCATTCGAAGGCAACATTATGCTCTTTTTCGAACAGCAGTTGACGTCCTAGTTAACGTAAACAGTTTTATGGCCGAGAAATACTGACAAACTTACGATATAAAAAGGGCTGAAAATTTCGACTCATCATCAGTTCGATTTAATCGATTTAAGTGGACAATCTACATTTCATAGAACAATGAAAATCTTTGCTGTCGTAATATCTGCGCTAGTCGCGGTAAGTCGATTAATAAATTGATAATTTGATCAGAGATAATCTTTGAAATATTTCATTCGTTATTCAGAATGCCATCGCTAATCCTTTCATCGGCGGTGTTTTGGGAAAAGTCCCTGTAGTTGGTGGTCTTGCTGGCGGCCTTGGTGGTGGTGATGCTGGTGCTGGTACTAATGGCCTTGGTGGTGTTGCCGGCAAGATCCCCGTCGTTGGTGACCTTGCTGCCGGCCTTTCCGGCGTTGTTTAACGATAATGAACACACCAAAATGTAAAAATCATTTCTGTTTGGTAGTGAATAGAACTTTTTTTTAAATAATTCCACAGCTAATGATGAGCCAGTGAATTCGGATTCATTAAAAAGATCTTTATTAGAAAATGTTTTTCAAAAAACGAACTAAATCTTCACGAGGTAAGACTACAGCTTATCAGTATTACATGATAGAATTCGAGTTTCGTGTGGATTTCCTTGTATGTGCCTAGAGAGTTTGTTGGTCCATAAAAGCCTAAAGGAAGATGATCAGAAATTGAAAGCACACACTTTTCTTATGAAAAGTTTCACTTGATGGATGAAAGGTACAAATACGCGGGTTACGCCGCACAGCTGACGATAGCATGCTGGATACCCTCTAATATACATTCCCTGATCAAGGTGACCTCCACAACAGTATATAGCCATAGTCGGATGTGGCGTCATGTTGACTTTTAAATTCAATTGTACTGAGATTATTTGAAAAAAAGATCCTTGGGAATCGTACACAAATAACGTCACGCCTTGAGGAGGTAGGGGGTGTCTAAGGAAACGTGACGGATCTTACAAATTTGTATTTACGTGACGCAAAAGGGTCAAAAGTTCAACGAAATAGTGTGACGCTCTAGCAAAATGTATTGCGATGCTAAAATATTCTCAAGGTCCGATTTTGATCTGTTAAATTTGGAAAACAAACTTTTTATATTGTGTTGAGCGTTCAATAGCTTGACGTCATTCGTTCACGGTCCCTTGGCATTTGAAAAAAATAGAAAAGTTTCGTTTGATCGCTCTCAGCTATCTAATGATACCAAGCATGCGTGGGTAGTGTCCCGAAAAATGTACCTTCGAAGTGTAAACTTCTCTATTCGAATAACTCATTCCATGAAGATTTGATCCAAATTGTTTGATATATTATGTCACTAGAAACGAAAAGGTTTGTTTTCGACTCAGACAGTGAAAATCAATGAAAGTATAAGCCAGGTATGGTCGAATGTCAAACTTTGTACACTGATAAAAAAGTTTTTTGAGGCCTACGTAGACTACGTATAGTTAACGTAGACTACGTATAGTTAACGTAGACTACGTATAGTGAACGTGGAGTATGTATAGTATACTTCAGGTATGTATGGAATACGTACATTATGTATGGTATACGCACTGTTGGTATGCTAAACGTGTGATGCGTATGCTATACGTGGTGTACGTATGAAATTTTCG
>JANTFA010150517.1:0-11233 GCA_026413405.1 Phytosciara flavipes | reverse complement strand
GCTGGATTACCGAAGCACTAAACACGAGCCAGTAAGTAGCTCAGCTCGGAATTCGGCTAAATCAATTTTTCATTTGTGTATCAAATTTGTAGGTACACATTCGAAGTTTCACCGGTGTTCACTGTAAGTTGAGGGAAGTGGTCATTGTATTGTTAGTTGGAAAAGGAGAAAAGATGAGAGTTAACGGAAAAAAGTCTTTCCAACGGCCGTTGCGACCCTCAAGCTCTTTAACGTCCTATGCAGTTCGAAGTGTAAAATTCTTTTGTTTTAGCTAATCGAAAACGAAATTATTCAACAATTCTGTAAGATCTTTGGATATGAATCTGGTGATGGAATTTTCAGCCCTGGAGGATCCATGTCGAATATGTTCGTATCAGTTTATTGCAAAAAGCTCTGAACAGGACTGGCTAACATTTTAACTCATATCAACGATATATTGTCAGGTACAGCATGGTCTTGGCTAGATATCGATCAGATCCAGCTGTTAAACGAACCGGTAACAAATGGACCAATCCTTTAGTGTGTTTTACTTCGATTGAAGTGAGTTAATTTCACTCTTCCGATAGCAATTTCGGTGCCATGAAAATATTATTTAGGCTCATTACAGTATCACGAAATCAGTCCATTGGCTGGGTCTGGGTACCGATAATCTCGTGCATGTAGAAACAGACGAGTTCGGTCGAATGGTTTGTAAAGATTTAGAGGATAAAATTGTGTCGGCAATTCGACAGGATAAGCGTCCGTTTTATGTCAATGCAACTGCTGGAACAACAGTGATGGGAGCTTTTGATGATTTGAATGCCATTGCCGATATTTGTCTCAAGTACAATTTATGGATGCACGTAGATGTTCGATTGATTTTCTTAACTATTTCAAAAAGTGTCCAAAGTTTTTTTTTCATCAATTCGTACAATTTCTAGGCCTGTCTCGGTGGAAGTATAATTCTATCGGAGAAACACAAACATCTCTTGTCCGGCATCGAACGATCAGATTCCATAGCATGGAATCCACATAAAACTTTGGGTGCGCCACTGCAGTGTGCAATGTTTCTGGTTAAACAGAAAGGATTGCTGCAGGAATGCAATTCCGCTTCAGCAAATTATCTGTTTCAACAAGACAAATTTTACGACGTTTCGTATGATACGGGTGACAAGAGTATGCAGTGCGGGAGGAAGGTAATGCCCATTACCAGCGTAGTCAGAATAAACTGGAGTAAAATGAAAAAAATTCCACCTTGCTAGGTGGACGCATTCAAATTGTGGCTTATGTTCAAAGCGAGAGGAATTCAAACATTCGAAAACTTATTGGACAATGCAATGGAAATGTCGGCATATTTGTGGACGTCAATATCAAACAAATCTGAATTTCGGACGATCATAAAACAACCGTTTCAATACACAAACGTTTGCTTTTGGTACATTCCAATTGCTTTGCGCGGGCTAGACGAAACGACTGAGTGGTGGGACAAAATATACAAAGTCGCACCGTTAATCAAAGAGAGTATGATGAAATCGGGTTCGTTAATGGTCGGATATTCACCTTTACCGCACAAGAAAAAAGGGAATTTCTTTCGTATGGCATTGACTTGTCAACCGCCAGTAACACACGCGGATATCGATTTTGTTTTGAATGAAATTGACCGACTCGGATCGCACATCGTCATCTAACCACAAGTGATATCGAACGATCAACTCAATTCCTTAAATTATTTATTCGTAATCCAATACTGTCACAAGTCGCTTGCGAAATAAAAGACTCGCACAAGCCAATCATTTCTTGTTCAACCAACTATTGACGAAGCTCCTCTCAACGCTAGATATCCAGCCGTCAGATCCATGGGAAAATTTCGAATCGTCGCAAACTCCTCAGCATTGTGGTAATACAGTTTCGTCTGCGGATCCGTGTACAGTGCAATCAAACCGGATATGTCCGAGTATTTTTTAGCCGGCTTAAACGATGGAGGAGGATTCACTGAGCTGTCTACGAGACAAGAGAAAAATATGAATTTTTCGCACCGGGATGGGAACCCAACT
Organism: Phytosciara flavipes; assembly: GCA_026413405.1. Classification (NCBI taxonomy): domain Eukaryota; kingdom Metazoa; phylum Arthropoda; class Insecta; order Diptera; family Sciaridae; genus Phytosciara; species Phytosciara flavipes. The sequence goes on along the minus strand of JANTFA010150517.1, from coordinate 9,200 downwards.
TTTCTTCCGAACTCTTACAAGTAACTGCGTCTTCCGACCATTGGAGTGTACGTTCGGTGGATGTGATTTGTTTCAACGATTTCCACAATCGTTTCTTAACGGCTGCATTGTTTGTTAGAGATGTCCGTTTGAATGGAGGCAGGACTTCCTCTTCTGCAATCATTATTTTAATTTATGAATTTTAACAGGTATCAGTCTTTCTGTTTATGTTTACAATGAATTTTTGACGTTATCAAAGAAGTACAATTATTAAACGCACTCTTTGTCCATGATGAGTTTGTTCAATGAATTTTCACTGCGCGGAAACTAAGTTTTCTTTTTTTTTGAACAACTCACAATTTCATCATATCAGTAGTATAGAAATCTCAGTACAGTAAATTTTGTATTGCTCTGAAATCGACCATTGTGTTTGTATTTCCAGGGGGGTAAACCACTGAAACACTGCAGTGGTCTGAGTATTATTTGATATTATCAGATGATTGTTGCAGCACTTACAGAATGAATTTGAAAAAAAGAAAATTCTATGGTTCTATGGTTCTATCTGCGATATTCATACCATTTTTAGAGCTCAATATGGACCGGACTCTAGTCAACTTAAAAGCGGGTGTATTTTTCAATGCTTTATAGTGCGTGGGAATTTACATTTATGTCTTTGTAGAGTGTTAAGGGAAGGCGAAGACTAGTGAAATTTAACTGGTCCCTAAGAAAACGTCAAACATTCATGAATGAGAGTCACAAAATAAATTTGTTTGTGCATTTATCTCATTTTGATGTCCAGCTATTCAAAATCGTCTTTCGCCCAACACTAGATATACGGATTGACTTTCTTCCAATCGACCGAGTTACGGATGTTAAAGGAGATCCTTTTTTGATCAGTTAAATATAGCTGATCTCACCTCTCTCGTCCAACAAACTTAAAGTGAACTCAATTTTCATTTTATCTTTCAATTCGTGAATTTTTGATAGCTGGTTTCAACTGGGGTCTCGTTCTACTTAAACTATAGCGTTAGGCCTGGTTTCCACTCAAAAAAAGTACTCCGTCGAGAGCGCCGTTAAGGATTTCTATCGGTTGAAATTGGTCTCTCTCATTTTTCAACCAATAGAAATCCTTAACGGCGCTCTCAACGGATTACTTTTTTTGAATGGAAACCAGGACTTACACTCGAGAGATGGCATGGTGGCGCTGTCATTTTAAAACATGTTAGGTGCCCATGTAATTTTTGGGTGCCGATTAGCATCAGCGCCACCATGCCACCTCTCGAGTTTAACTCTATGACTTAAACATCCGCTTGCTAGTTTCACAGTTCAAAACTGTGAGTCCTTTGCGAGATCAAATACTAGTTACATTTAACTTGTCCCGAAAAGAACGGAAATAGTTCATAAATGAAGAATAAAATTGAGCGTCACGCTCTGTTTACAAACAAAATTTCTTGGACCATCGAGACCATACAAAAATTGGCGTTTGTCAAAACACTCTATAAAACAAATGCAGTGTTGGACAAAAGAAACTACCGAAACTACTTCAACTATTACTGTCAGCTCTCCATTGTTAATGTGAACGGACAATACATTTAATTGTCAAATTTGACAGATCGAATGTCAAAAAAGTCATGTAAAAGTTCGATCATATGATGTGAAGATCACTAGAACAACAATAACACACTTTTGCAAAGCCAACAGGTGAGTTTGAGGGATAATTTTGAATTCCATTCTTTACAATTGTTTTCAATTTTCTTATGAATGACTTTAACGAAGAGACACACGCGTGCGTAATATGTGTGTTTCGTGTCAGAGTCAATGGAATAGTTGTTGTATCATTGATTGCAAGAAGAATTTTCGTAACAACAATACTGAATCAGACTTTCGTTCATCGTAAAGGTTCATAGAACCTTTCATTCAGTGTTTCATTATTGAATATCGGAGAAAACGGCTTGACAAATGGAACCTGATCAGCATTGGTTAGAGTAATTTTTTCACTTGCAGATATCGGAGATGGAAGCTCTTAACGGAATTCACATAATCAACTGTAAAAGTATATGTACCGATCCTTTGACAGACATCCAAGATACGATCGAGTTCAAAGCATTCGCAGAACAGTTCGGAAGTGCCTTAAAATTGAATGGTATCGTCTATCTGACGAATACATCAATCGATAGTACAGCGGTGAGATTTTACTTAATTTACTAGTGTGTCGATGGAGGAGGTATTTTGATGGTGTCAATTATTATCGGCGTATGCTGTCAACTAGCACTTCTAGGTTCGGTGTCTAATTTTCTGAAAGTAACTACAAAAACGATCGTTTACAGGTATCCAATCTAGAGCAAAAATTGACACAATTCTTTTCACTGCCATCGGAGGTAAAGGAAACGTACCGTCCACCAACATTTGGACTCAGTAAATATGGATCTTGGGGATGGAAGGGACCTTTCAAAAAAGTTGTGTAATTATCTCAACATTTGCTAATTACACTCTGTGATCATAAGAAAATCTATTCGAAACAGTGCCGAAACACTTGACTTCACCAGTAATCCCCGATTCGAAGAAGACTCCTTGTATCCGAAAGAAATCAGCGAATTCAAAGAGGCGATGATGGCATTTCGAAAGCAATCTAAGGACCTGATGATCAAACTATTGCGCAGTCTCGGTGAATATTTGGAACTGGCGGACAAAGATTTTTTCCTTCACCAGCACCGAGCGTTGGAAGATAACTATGAAAAGTCGAAATGTTCTGTGCGTTCAGTGTTTTATCCTAAAGAATTGCATAATCGTAAAAGTTCCGTCCAACTTCGACTACCAGAACACCAAGATTTCGGTACGATCAATTTGATTCGTCAAAGTGCCGAAGGCGGTGGATTGCAGGCAAAGTTACGCAATGGAAAGTGGGTTGATGTACCGTTCATTGAAAATAGTTTCGTTTTGCTAGCAGCGAGATGTCTGGAGATGTACAGTGGAGGAAACATTCCCGCCGTGGTAAATGAAAAGAATGTTCCGTTGAATTTTTATATGTTTCTAATATCAAAATGTTATAGTACCACCGAATCACTTGGACGAACAAACATGAAACTGAAGACAGACTGAGCTTCGGATGTTTCTGGGGACCAGACAGAGACACCTGCGTTCTGTCTCAAGTCAAAGAAAATCCGAAATGGAAACCGGCCTACGCACTGATGCAGCCAGGTGAAACATTCGATGATTATTTCCATAAAGAGAAGCCGGGATTTTTCGCCACATCCAATAACATCCGGAGCCGAAAAATGAAAACATCAGAAATGTTGAATATTGATCCAAAAAGCCTTTGAACGAATAAACGAGAAATTGAAGGAAGAAAACAGAGGACATTCATTACTAGTAGCAGTAACGATGTGTGATGAGACGATGGCGATCGCAGTAATAAGACGCAGTGACGCAAGTCCACAAAATTTCAAAAAAGTTTTTGAGGACTTACGTTAAGCAATTTCTCAACTTTCTTGCTTCGTTTCTGATGTGAGAAAGTTCTGACCCCCAAACTAAAATGGTCACGAAATGGAATTTTTCTGGGTCATGTACCAGCCTAATATCAAAATTGTCCCATACTCACAGTTTTGCTGAACTCCATAGCTTGGCTAGAAACGAAGTGCTCGCATGCTGCTACACCTATGAGTGAGTACATTTCGTGTTCAAGATGACAATTTCAATTTTTATTCAACAAATCCAATATTTCCTTTTTGATTTGTTCCTTTTCTGCCGATTCAAACTTTTGCAGTTTGCTTCGAATTGTTTTCATAAACTCGGCATCTTCAATTTGGCTCGCTAGCCGCTTTCTAGCATTGTGAAATTCGTTTTTAGCTTCTCCGACTCCAGATTCCTCAGGTCTACGGGTTTTATTTTCATCGGATTCGGTGTTGTTTGTACTTGTTGAGCCTCCACATAACAACGTTACCCACTCTTTTTCGTTGCTCTCTAAAAACATCAGATGTTCACCGTACTTTTCCAAAAAAATTGTTTTCGGAATCGATGGATCTCTGAATTCTGCCTGGCGATCGAGTCGGTATTGTTCACGCAAAATTAACCAATTCTCCTTGAGCCATGTTACTATTCGATAAAAAGTGGGAATATGTTACTCACTTACTTACAATCATCCATCGAATAATGTTCGGTTCACTCATTATACTCACTTTTCAGTCTGGTCTTTTGTGATATCGCCTTCCAAAGCGGTTGGTCAGTAACAAAATCGTTCAGATCAGCAGTTGTTTTGTACCACAACAAAGTGGTGCCAAGTTCTCTCATAGCATTTATCGTTAAAATGTTGTTGTGCAATTCCATATCTTTGGGAGGCATTTCGAAGATCGAATAACTCAACAAATTGAGCGACTATGAATTTAAGAATGAGTTTCGTTTCACTTTTTCACTTTTTTCATCAATAGACACCATAAACACTCGATACCATGGTATTGTAAACAAATCAATTTGACATCGGAACTGTATTAACGTTTGGACTAACATTGTCACCGTCCAATTGCACCATACGTGCAGTCTTCTATGTTCTCATACATTTCTCCAATGAAACTAGATACAAAGTATAATGTTCAGTTATTTCAGTTATTTTCAGATGTTCAGATGGTATACGTAATATCAGTCTTTAGATGATTCTGCAATATGTTTTTAGACCCGCAAGAAGTACGAGGGTCTCATGCCTTTATTCTTACGCAAACCTTCTGGGGTCACCCCCAGATGCCAAATCAGCATTTAAAAGAATGTCCGTCTGTCGGTCTGTCTGTCTGTCGGTCCAGGATAACTAGAGTAAAACGAAATAAATCTCGATGGGACTTTTTTTCCTCGATTTGTTATTGAAAAAGTGAGGTCAATTTCGCAGATGAGCGAAATCGGTCCAAAGCCGATCCAAAGCTGTGGTCGAAATAGTGCTATCTTCGAGGTCTGGTCAAGGTTTATCACATATATTATCGGCGGTATTGCTCGCATAACGTTCCTAGATGATGCAAATGAAATGTATTGATTACACAAATCCAGAAAAATTGAAGCTTGGGCTCGGAAGTAAGAGCCCATAGAGTGAGCCTAAGTTGAGCTACTCGGCCGTACAGTGAAGGTAGAACTTTTTTTTCGATATCTCAAGTAAATTTCGTCCTATTTCCATGATCTTTTTTTATCTGAAAGGTAGTGACGAGCGTGAAATAGTGGTCGATAATTTTGATAACTAATGAAAGTCACCCCATCAACAGCTACAGCTGATTTTACAGTGATATCCTGCACAGTACAAACCTTTTTGTTTTCATTATTACATTGAAAGCAATTTGAAATGTTTTGGTTTCGATTCGGAAATAACATTGACTCAGTGTTACTGCCGTGTCAGGCCAAAACAACGTGTCGCATTGAATATGTGCTTTGAAGAGCTTTCGGGATTTCATTGGAAAAGTGGATCATTTTTGTGGGATTTTTGTGGTTTGCTCTAATTTTAGAGAGTGAAATCTACAGTTGACGGATTACGGGCCTCAAACTGTTCAATTTGTTGTCTTCTGATATGAGAAACTGAATAATTTCATTTTTAAATTTGACACAACCAGTACAGTAGGGCTTCATAACGAGGTGATGGAACAAAAGATTAAATGTTCGCTTAGAGATCAAATAGCCTTGGACAGTCACTAAAGTACTTGTTTCAATTGACAATTGAACTCAATGTGGAGCTTTCGTTTAATAAATCAGACAAAAAAGTTGATTCAAAAAATTTATTCAGGTTCAAGATCACGATTCAATCATTTCGCTTGAATGCGAATCGTTGTTATCACAAAATTGTTACCTCATGTAATTACCCAGCATCCAATGTAAACAACTTACTATTACTAGCTCATCCGGAAAATTCACTGTTTTCTGTTAATTGTTTAGCTCCGGCTTGTATGACTTGGCCATACCTGTCCATTTACTTTCATTGATTCGCAGATCTCTAGCAATCGCGAATCATTAAACTCACTCTCAAAACGAAAAATAAAAAACAAATGTCAACGTCACCTATCCGCTACACGAACAGTTTTCCAAACCGCAGTGTATGTGCGTGTTTTTCACGTAAAATTTTCCATCAAATATACAACAAACTTATTCCATATGGTAAAGTTTAAACGAAAGAAGTGACTCGTGGTAACAGTGATTTGAAGTGAGGCTAAAAATAGACCTTCGAAGGCCACAAAACATTTAACAATCAGACGTGTTTACCATTTGTGTGTGATGTGCAGTTTCATTCATTCCGACGAGTTCTATCAACCAGTACATTTGTAAATAAATCGGCCATCCAGTGCGTTTGTGTTTATCGAAATTGAGCTGCATCAGAGTTTTAGGGAACCGAAATGAGATAAAACAACAACTGAAAAGCATGAATCCTTAACTCACATTCCTCTCGATAAGCAACAATGTCTGAGACCCGATACGAACGAGTTACCCAAGCAAACGTAGACAATGACAGTGCTGAACCGAATCTTGATATCAATTCAAATGATAATCTAGTAAGGGACGACACCGCAATCGAAATGCCCAATCAACGTTTATTGCATGGCTTCGCTCAGACAGCCATATCGACGCTAGGATTGATTTTGGTCTATTTTACGTTGTCCATTGGATTGACGTTTTATCAGAGGAATTTCCTGGGGGTAAGATTGATTAAATGTTCGGGGTTTCATGTTCGGTAGATTAAAACGTTTCGGTGACTCGCGATATCAATTTTACGTGTAATTTATTGTGCTCGCATTTTAATTTATACTTCAATATGGTAAAAGTAAACACGTTCGCTATCCGAATTCGAGTTATTTACGTGGCGTTAATGCAGTTGTTATCATAGATTAAAACGTCGGTCGTCGTCGTCGTCGCTCCTTTATATTTACACTTCCACAGTCAAATAACAAATAAACTCTCTGCATATTTCGTATTGCGTCTAATCAGTTGAAGAACCTTAGACTTTTTTACTATCTGCTACTGAGATCTGCGTATGGTACCGACATACCAATTTGATGAGATAAGACTAAGAAATGAAAATCTTGAACCATTGATGTAGCACAGTACTCGTTTTAGCGAATCATTTTGTCTAAAATTTGTGCTTCATTCAGCTGATCAAATAACACGAAAAACTTGCACGGCAACCTACCCATGTCGAACGTTTCATTTCCTCGTACATAATATTATGCTAGAGCTTAAACTGGATTTTTTGAAAATTGACTTCCTCGATGAATAAAACATTAGTCGGTCGAGCGCAAATAATTGAATTTAATACTTCATGGATCAATGAAGCCCACTAGCAATTTTTCTGTTTCCGGCCAGAGCCTATTTTCGATATTTTAAATTTTCCAAAATAGGCTCTGGTTTTCGGAACACGCTTTAAACGCTTCGGTATGTAAGACCAACAAGACTACTAAACTTCTATTACTTGAACGGGGAAACGGACTGAAATGGAATAAAAGATCCGAAGTCTTGTTTCGATGATTTTGAAAAACATCCTACCGAAATCGGACGAACTTTTTTTTGGACTTTTTGATATGCGCCCAGGAAGGCAGGCCAAAACTTTTTTTTCAAAATTCCTCGACGCTCGTGTCGCCGGTGGGATGTGATCAAAAACCAAAAACATGCGTGAGGGGTCGTGAGGGGCGTCATTAGAAAGTTAATTGCGAGCACCTTTGAGGCAAATAGGGTCTTATGGTGGGTTTGGAAGTATCTTTCTAACCAAACATCAAAAATTCAAAGAAGATGCGTCCGATTTAGGCTGTTTTTCAAAAGAATCCCTCAGTACGCTAAATGTTGCTCTTGTAGAAATAGATGACTGGATTTTGTTGTAATGAAATAAAACAAATAATCTCAAGTCTTATCACTAAGACCTTCAAATTTGACGCTTGTCAAAGTGGCATTCATGCTAGTGCTAGCCGATGCTATGCAAATGCAATTTCATATAAACATTGTACTTATCATAGCTGACAATGCATGAATACGTGGACTTGCAACGAGTAATTTTTCTACAAGCTACGTTAGGATGGTGGCTTTTTCTAAAATGAGCCTCCTCCACGGAGATGAAATTTCAAGGTGTCTGAAACACTGTTTACGTTTCGTGTTAATTATGAGCCACAAAAATATCAAAACTTGAATTTAACTGTTGTACGGTCATTCATACACGCATAGGTACATAGATCATTAAGCAATTGTTGCATAACCTATAACGCAAAAACAGTTTCCGTTTCTTTTAAAAATCGCCTGCGGTCATTGGAATGGTTTGAATTTCTTTCACTTTTTTTAAATCGATTCTCGTCAATAAGTAACAATTGAATTGAGCCAACACATACAACTGTACGCTCCATTTATCATTATGTTTGAATCAGATATTTCTTTGATATGGAAGTTTTACTTTAAGAGAGAGCGATCAGTTTAGGCACAAACCGTTCAGGCATGTAACATCATCTAACACTTCCGAATGAAATGAAAAGTTGGAAAAGTTGTATTGTGGTTCCAATTATGTAACATATTGCGTTGACTTGAAAACAACATGTATACCAAAGAAAAGACTTTTCCTCTCCATCAATATTTACGATCCCAAAATGAATATGCTAACATTGCAGATAGAAGATAGTGAGACTGTGTGACATTTCATAACATTTGACCGTTTGAGTCTCAGTAGCAATAGAATCTGAAATAGATCTAAGCGTAATGATTCGAAATGAAAATGTACTTTCAACAGATTCAGTCTTCGTTGAAACAAAAGAATTGCTCGTCATTTCCAAAATAGCCTAACGCCGTCGTAGTGTAACATATTGATATCGACGAGTCTTAAGTCTTAGATAACCAAGAACATATAAAGTGGAAATCGTTTTGTTGATCCGTGAGAAGTATTTTTAAGTTCTCGTGGAGGCTTTTCCGTAAAAGTCAATTCTTTTCGTCAAATTGAAATTTGAGTTCCCACTCAACTAAGTTCCTACTTGCTCCTAATGAGACTTGATGCACGAAATGCTAAATGATTTAATTGAATAAGAAATTGAATCCACCCCTCCAAAGTTATAATTTTCCACCGTTTCTTACTACTTCCAGCAATTCCACTATCCACTACTGATAGTCAGTTGTCACTTGGTGATTAAATTTTCCCTATCTTGTGTTATACGAGTCTTGTATCGTCTGACTACCGGAATATCACGCATCCACATCGACTGGAGAACATCACTGAAAGCAATGTCACCGTCTGGCCT
>JANTFA010150506.1:0-11238 GCA_026413405.1 Phytosciara flavipes | reverse complement strand
GCGTTTCTCATTGATCGTGTTACGGGTCTCGCATTCGCAATTTCCTCCTTCTCTTCTTGTGTAAGCCCGTATCGCGTTTGAAATCGGTCTAACGACGTGCATTGCGCTTTTCTTTCAGAAGCAGCAGATTGCAATTGTATTCGTTAAATCTGTTACTTCGTTTTTTTTTTTGAATTATTTCGATTTGTTCTATTTGAGGTCTTTTACTTCACTTGCTGTAACAGTATTTTTGTATATAATTGAATGCTATTTCGAGTCATTGGCTTGTTACGGTCATCATTGTCGGTAACATATGACTACACTGTTTCTGAATAGATTGGGTTCCTTTGAGAAACAACGAACTGAAATCGAACGCATTTTAAAAGAATTATATGTGCCTAGAATTGTACTCGGCTCTAGAGGCCAAAGCCATTATTTTTCAAAAATTCCACGACGCTCTGCATGCAATTTTCTTATGGAAATTCCTCCGGGTACATGAGGGGTACATGGACGTAAGGGGTGTTTTTAGATAGATATTTAATTCTACTTTTAGGGCAAATAGTATTGTTAGGGGGGTTAGAAATCACCCCTGAGGAGATATAAGCGGTTGCAAAGTGATAAAAATTTGTCAACTTTGATGAACTTTCAGCAGTTCCCCAGCAACCGAAACTCAATCAAAAAATCAGAAGACAGTTTTCACTCTCTTCAACTTTTTGAATTTTCAAATTAAAGTCGTAATTTTTCACCTGGACCCTTGGAGTTGTTAGCGTTTCTAACGTTTTTTAAGTGAGAAGAAAACAGTGCAGACTCCTCGAAGAACATCTTTTATATTGTCACTAGCTAAATATCCAATCTACAGAACTTTCAGTCGTTTGATGAAGGAGCACATTCCAATTTAAGTATAGAATGGAAGACGATTAACGTTCAAAAAAGTAAAAAATACGTTTTTACTTTAAATTTACTAAAAATAATGATGCTTGCAACTAGGTGAAAATACCTACGATGTGATACAACTGGCTTTATTCCTAGAAAATATCGACGTGCTCAATACCTAAATATTAGAGATTGCTCTTAGGCTACTTATAGAAGTACGACACGATTTTATTCTCAATTTTTATCAAAAAGTTCTTGCTCTTTCCAATTACAATTGGAAGGATACTTTTGTTATTACCAGTGTTTGGAGGAAGAGCAATGAAGCGACTAATAAAAGTACTCTTAGGCATTGTAATTATATAAACTTTCAAAATGTCACTAACATGAAACTTGGTATTCGTGTCGTGGATATTGTTTCCCGTGAACTTTTTCGATTATTCTCATCGTAGCCTCTTTACCTTGAAATGTGTTCTAACAAAGTTTTTCGGCAATGTACAGGTGAATGTACGAAAAACTTGCAAATGGAATCGTCCATATTTTCCCACATATGAAGCAACTAAACTTTCGAAAATGGAAGTTCCATATAATCGATTTGCTAGTAGAAGGAATTTTATGATCATGAGGGGTAGTGACCAAATGATTGAATTAAAATTGGCATCAAATTACACTTGACTAAACCCGACCGAAACCATTACAAGCTCCTTTAAAAAAGAAAAAAAAACTTTCCGAACTTTCGTTCTTTAAATACAATTTTTGGACAAAGATTCCAATTTAATAATCTGAAATTAAAAACTTTTACTTTTTCCACCAGTTGCAAAGAATACCAAAATCTCAATGCATTTTTTGCGGTGGTAATGGGTTTGGCAAATCAAGCGTGTTCACGGTTACAACAGTCGTGGGATAAATTACCATCGAAGTTTCGAAAATTATTTGCTGAATTCGAAGCATTGATTGATCCCAGTCGAAACCACAGGGCGTATAGGTAAGTGTCCTTTATGCTATTATATGGATTCGATTGCTTTCGAGAGTGGTGAGAGTTAGTACAACACAAAGTGGAATGTGTTTGGGTGCGATGTTTGAGATGTAATTTAATAAAGAAGTAAAAAAATGAAAGGAAAAATTGGAGAAAATTAAGTTTTACCAAGTGGAAAGAGTGTTTGTTTGTGTCGAGGGGGTAACAACTGGTGGGAATCTTTGTAGCAGGCCAATGGAATTTAGTGGAATTTTGCAGTGCTGTCATCAGATTGAAACCAACTCGACAAGTGTTAACTTTGTGTCCTATACCTCCCATTTAGAAGGTTTACTAAAGGGTAGGACACACTATTGACTCCTCAAAGCGAACACTTGTCGAGTTATTAGTGATTTTAATCTGATGACAGCACTGAACAAACGTCACGGCCTCGCCCTCGTAACGTTTATCAGTGGAAATGGAATTGTTAAAACAGATTTTTGGCCAGTGGTTACCCCGTTCAGTTTGTGTTGAATCGATTAATTGACTCTTATTTCAATCGAAAAGTCAGGTGCTGTCGTACATAAATAACGTCACGTTTTTTCAGTGCTGTCATCAGATTGAAAGTAAGCAACTTTATGAGCCAAAAGTATTGTCACTCATAAAAGTGTTTCAGTGTCGATTTCAATCTGATGGCAGCACTGAAAAAACGTGACGTCATTTATGTACGACTCCTTGCAGCTTCCTTGTAGAAACTACTGCAAAATGATTTATATCTTTTTCAATAAAAAAAAATCTTCTAGAGTATTCGTCGGAAAACTGCAGCCACCTGTAGTTCCTTTCATGCCGCTGCTGCTCAAAGACATGACATTCGCTCATGAAGGGAACAAAACTAGTCAGGATGGGCTCGTTAACTTCGAAAAGATGCACATGATGGCCCAGACAATGCGAACGATTCGATTCTGTCGATCAAGGCACTTAGGTATGTGTTCACATTATTTATTGAATAAATCAAGTGAATTGAAAAATGCAATGTGGTGAGAAAAAGGAGAGCAAAAACGAAGAAAAAAACTGAATTTGTTCAACACAAAGAATGTTTACTCGTCTTGCAATAACGAGAATGGCAGAATTTATTTATATGCCGTGCCAGGTCAAGCGGAAAGATGTTTTTCCTTTAAAAAAAAGCACTTCGATTTCGTCATATTGAGAATATGAGAAGCGCGTTCGTTTTGTATCACAATACCATACGAATCAGCTAATAGATTTCCATTCTTGCGTTTCGATTTTCTTTTATTTTCTTCAATTTACCTTTCCATTCTACTGATTATATTCGTCGTGTTGTACAGAGATGGGATGGCAATATAGAAATACCATTTTTTCTCCCCAGCTAAATTGTTTATGAAAAGAATGGTTTCACCGAGGCGAGGGTTTTTTCTTACAATATTTTCAATACAAAATTACTTTGGGAGGAAGGTCAAAAATGTTGAATTTTCCGTGTTTTTTCTCCATTCTTCTCTTCTTCATCTTTCGTTTAAACGACTTACACGATTTGTATTCAACAGCAACATTTAGCCATGCTCTTGTGGGTTTTTCATTTATATTGTTGGAAAATTATGTAATTTTAACTGCACAAACACAAGAAATTGTTGATTTAGTTGATTGAAAATACTCTCGTCGTGTTTATTCCGGCTTTTTATGTTTAATTCTGTGCTATGATTTACGACGCTATATTGTGTGCACACACACATCTATTACGATGAAGTACGTTAGGTAAACCAGGAGAAAATGCCATTAAAGTTGGATTTGATTCTGGTTTTTAATTACGTTCGTCGCACTTTAGATGTGATTGAAAGCAATTCAATGTTTATACACAACGTTGCTGTATTATAGTCGGATGAACATTGGGTCGATTCCTATATTTTATTCCATGCTTTTACGACGAGTTAACATTCTTGAACGACCCAAGTTACATTAAGAGTATGCGGTTTTTTCCATGATGTTTAATGAACAAAAGTACTTTACACCCTCCAACAGTATTAGATCCACCGTCACCGAAAAGTGAAGGAGAAGTTCGTTCGTACATCAGTTGCTTACGTGTGATAGACAACCAAAGAGTTCTGACGTCAATGTCGCAGAAGCTGGAAGCCAGTCGACGTCAGTAAGTTAAGATAAAATTGACTTTCAATTCAGTTTTTAGGACAAAAATATTTTGTTTGTTGTTGTTGTGTTCTATTTTAGAGAGATTTAACATAGAGTTTTCTCGGAATGGAATTGTTTGGAGTTCGTTGTGTGATTTGTTATTTCAAAAGACTTTGCAGCCAAGTTGTGGATGGCTTTGATAAATAATGAATTGCCAATGAATTCTATATGCGGGCAAGCTCAGCGCTACTTGTGTTACAGAGTAAATGGTGCAGGCGAAACTATTATAGCAGCAGTTCTGAGATGTTCCACAACTTTCCTTGAGAACCACTATGCTGGAATTACAGCCTACATTTGGGCGTCCGTTGTACGACCAACATTTTGCATGAAAATATGTCAGTTTTCAATAAAAACATTGGAGTGTCTGTGAGTGTCGCGTGCCCTGAAAAGAGTGTACGGCTTACTCAAATTCGCATCAACGGTACACTATTCTCAGAGCACCCTGAACTTACACAGAAAATTCAATTGAATTCTATTGAAAGCTAAAACATTTTCATTCGAACAAGGATTTGCATCACCTTCACGTTATACCCTTTGAGGGTTTTTTTCACTGATCAAGAATCACTGGACGTGTCCATCTTTTCGAATGGTCAATTGTTCATTATGCTCAGTAGCAAATAAATTACTATCATGACGTTAATTGCATCACTACTCTCACTATTCATACGATACCTCCGTCGTTGCAACATAAAGTAGAGAGCTTGAGTTCTCCAATTGTTCAACATTTCAATACGATAGAGAGCAAAACACTTTAGGAGCGATCCATAAAGTCCATATCAAACTGGGGAGGTGGGAGAGTCAAAAAATGAACCTTTCTCTATGTAAAATCGAAAAAAACGTACGAAATTGATGGTAGTGGGTCGAAAAAAGCTGACACATTTTTACTTCAAATGTTAAGAGCAATCACCAATGTGCTCAAAATGTAGCCTACATCGTGGCGTTTCGTATCTGGTTTTCGTTCATATATTTTAAAAGAAGAAGTCCAAATGTAGTGTAGTGGTGAGGGCTCTTAAGTTGGCTGACGTGAACATAATTGTAGAACATCTCAGAGCTGTGGTTATTATAGTCTCGTCTGCTTCACCTACCATGTAACGCAACTAACGCTGGACCTGTCCACATACAATACACAGGAAGGAAAATAGATTTTATTATTTATTTAAAAATACAAAAATATAGTTGATGTCAACCAAATTTGGTTCGGAATTCGTTTCAGCTGTTTAACAGCTGATCTTCTTGCACAAACAAAACTGATTTAAATACTACGGCACGGGTCGTACAAAACGTATGAGAAGCTTTGTTTGTGCAAGAGCACCAGCTGAAAAGCAGCTGAATTAAATTTCGAACCAAATTTGGTCGAGCTCAACTGTAAAAGAATGCGTGAATGATTATCAATAAAGTATCTTTAATAGAAAAAGTTGAAGAAGGAGAAGTGAATTTTTAGATTATAATATCGTTATTAGATCGTAGTCGAATAAAAGTGCAAGTTTGCACCAAATAAAATTATAAAAAAGAAAAGAAAAACTTGAAAACAAAACGAAGTCTTATGAGTAAACTATAAATGTTAGAAGAGAAACAATGAAAAAACAATTTATTAAATCAAATTTTAGTCGTTTTAGGATTTGTTTTTTGTTTATTTCTTAACATTATGAATTTCAATAAAAATAATGAAAAATTACAAAGCTTGGAGTAAAATCAAATGAGAACATAGTGTTTAAAAACAATTCCATTTTGTTGTTCCCCTGTAAATGAGTCACACAGTTAGATAATATATGAAATGGAATTATGCGCTCCGCCAACATTCTACATGGAACTACAAAAAACAAATTCGAAACGTTTTTGTCATTTATTTTGCTTTTACATGATTCAGATTGTGATTTACCAAGAAAATGGTTTAGTCTACCGTCTACCTGCAGGGAAACTCAATTCGACGAATTACGAAACATTTCACTTGTAATTGTACATGCAGGTTGTGTTTTTATAATCTTACGGTGTCGTCTGCCGTAATAACTATTTAATTCTCGGTTCTAGAATTCAAGGAAAAGTGTAACAGATCTAAAAGCTTTAGCCCGAAGCAAGTAAGAATACACACAATTACAGTCCACATTCAATTTTCGATATTCTCAGAACTTTGAAATTGGTATGGATGCAAGAAGTATTGAAATGAAAATAGAACTCTAGGAATATATGGAAGATCATGTAGCATGCACTCATGTACGAGTTAAAAAATCCAAAATGAATCTGTCAGGAACAGCTAGTCATCTGTTATCGAAAGCAATAACGGGAATAAACAGAGTTCTAAGTTGAGTGTCCTCTTATAAGAAAAACTTGCGGTATAACAAATGAAGTAAAAGATTTTCATTCAAACATAAGACGATGTTGTCAACAATCGAAGCAATAGATTCGACTATACTTGACGATACCTCTGTCATTTCTGGAAAATTAAATTGTTCAATAGTCGCATGGTTAGACGTGTAGCTCGATAGGCATTAGGTTTTAGTGTGTGGGTTTAAAATTTGGCTTGGAATCTTGAGTGAAAATTTATTTGAATTGAAACATCTCGAAAGTTTCAATCGACCGAATTCAGGCTGCTCAGCGAGAATCGTCAAACAAAATTTTCTTTACGATTTCAGATGTATGAATTCGTTCTGCATCATTTGGGACAGTCTTTTCAAATGTTGTTAAATCCTTCAAAGCAACATTCCAAACTCTCTTAGGGGTCGTCCATAAAGAACGTCCACTAAATTCTCAGAGTTTTCGACCCTCCTCCCCCCGTTGTCCACGTTTTCCCAATACCTATAACATGACATGCCACATTTTCCCAAACTCCCCCTCACCCTATACTGGTGGACGTCCTTTATGGACAGCCCCTCAATGAATTGATTTGATAAAGTGAAGAAACAATGTTCGTACCGTCGCTGTTCCTCCAAACTCTGATTTTTCTTGTCTACCGCTACTATAAATCGAAAACTTTCTCGTTTAGATTTTCCATTTATCATTTGCATACAGGGGCGGAAATTTGAAAACCGACACATTTTGTGTTGATGTGTTTTATTTGACTTTTCGATTTCTCCATATAAAAGTACATGCAAAACTCATAAAAAACCAGTAAATCGCAAAACACAAAATGTGTCGGTTTTCAAATTTCCGTGCGTGTAATTATTAGGAAGTTCATTTTCGTTCCAGAAGTTTTATTATAGACTTTAACACTGGTTCATTAAACACAATGTCAAGACGTCCCCTTGTGGTAATAGCTGAGAGAACTAAGATATTTATAGTCATTGTTGAAAGTCAAGAAAAAACCGTTTCAGTTGGGTATGTTCATACCAAGTAATTAGCGACAAAGTGAGATTTGCATTGTTTTTGTTATTTTCCAGTTTATTTAGTTTACTCTATACACAACGAGAAATAATGAACATCCCAGACGAATACAAAATGAAAATTCGCAGACAAAGTGTATCAAAACTTAATTATAAACTTCTGTGCTGCGGATAAAGTGACTGTTCGGACTAATATTTTGTTGTTATTCCACATTATAACAGAATTGAATATGAATGTCTCTGAAAAATGCAGAACTATGCAATCTCCCTCAAGTATATGTGCTCACCAACGAATTTCTTTTTTACCTTCAGAAAGTATTGTTATATTCACGACACGACAGAAACAGCTAACCAACTAACCATGAATTTTCTAAAAAAAATCGAAATTTCTGCCATTCCTTTTATTATGGAGAAAATGTTCTGTTCGATGTCTCAGGCGTTTCGTTATAAAGTTTTTGCATTTGTGTCAACAATGCATTTGGGTATAGTGTGAATGGAAAACTGATTACTAGAATGCAAGTGAAAAAGGAAAATTCCTTTTGATAAAAATGTTTTCCTAATGGCGTAAAAAGCTCTTTGTAATGAATGTCTTTGCTGTCGGTGATGTTCAAAAAAAGCTGTTTTTTATTCTTGATACATAAAAGCTTAGAAATTAATGAGAATAATGAAAGCGGAAAGCGTTGGTTCTTTTAGCACAATTCAATCGATTTTCTAATCCGGCGACTTAAATTAGGTACGTAAATGGGCATTTCGTATTTGCGTGCTTCTGTGATATCAAAAAACAATTTGCTTCAGTTGGCCACTACTTGCGTGAATGTGACTGCTAAGCCCGTGCAGTGGACCAGATGACCTATCATTATATGTAGCAGTTTCTATCCATTTCTGAATGTAGGCCTTATGTTAGGGATATTTAACCATGAAACACCACGCAGGCAAATGCGAATTGGTGTGTGTGGACGTCATGCTTAACGTGAATTCTGAACCAGGCCTATAGGTTAGCAAGTCTTTATGATTTTGCATTTGACGCTCATTCTATCGCCGCCTAAAGTTAGACACAGATACTATTGTACACAGAATTCATTGTAAATGACACGACCATCCATGTCATTCTTCTGTTTACGGTTCGTTGGGGGCACCAAACACCTCAACTACCCAGATTATGAAGCTTGGGTACGCTTAAGAACGTTATATTCATGCTAAAGTTTGAGGAAAAATCCTATGCAGAACATCAGAATTGAACCTGGTTTTTCTGGCTGGAAGGCTAGTACGCTACACTGAGTTTAAATTTCAGTAACGTCTCCCGTATCATCCATAATGTATGCATGATGAAGGTTTGTGAAGTAAAACTTTTCAACTTAAGATAAAACCTTGAGAATTTCAATACGCTTACAACCAAACATAAATTATGCATCAAGTCAATTTACACCACATAACACTTGTCGCAGAGTATCTCTGCAAAACTACAGGATTTTTTTACCATTCTTACAAACTTAAATCATAAAACTTGATATATGTAGCGGGGCTAGCAGCAGATGTTATCTGATTTTTCGGGTTGAAATTTTGAAACTACGTGTTCAACATTCAGTTGCTAGTTTTTTCCAACAAAGAAATGTTTAAGCGACCTTTTTTTCCCAAGGGAGAAAAAAAGCACACACAGAGAGAATGACTTTAAACTTTTTCATTATGTTGCCATATTTTCCTTTCACTGTTCATATACAAAGGATACAAGATGCTTTGAGAAAGCAGAGTCGCTTTTTTATTATTATCAATGACGAATTTTAATTCTAAAGGAAATTTATTACACAAACAAAGAAAAAAGGAAAACAATCCGGTTTAATGTGTAACAAAAAGAAAAGAACTCTTCCTCTGTATCCCTTCCCTCTCTAGTAGAACCTTTCTATGCACTTAAGGTAAACGACAAAAGAAACAAAATCAAATTTATATTACGACATGACATAACACAACAATTTTCATATTGAAAGGAAAGGAAAAGAAAAACGTTGGTTTATGGAGAATATTAAAATTTTATTTTCCTCAATAAAGAAACCAGCAGCACAATAATTAATTAAAATTCACTATTATCATAAGAAGACAGACCGGAAAGAGATGATGTTTTTATAGCCGGAGCAGGCACTTTATTAAAGTCAACAGTTGATTAACGATTAAATAAATCCCACAAGCGTTTTTTTCGTACTGGAACGTTTTATTTCATCTTGCAATCTTAATTGGTTGGTATTCATTAGCTGACACCCCCACAGCTACGTTCATGTTTTATGCTCATAAGTGTTTGTTATTCGAAGACGAAAAATTTTGTACTTACTTACTTTGCAGGAAAGTTAACGAACAAATCACGAAAGTAAAAGGACACCCTAACTTTTGAGTGGGTAGCTGTTTTCATTTGAAGCCAACCTTATTATGCGTCGTGCACGAAAGGGTCGTTGTTCGGGCTGAATTCAATATGTTCGAAATAAAAGCTACCCAACCAGAAGGAAAACATTTTGAGAAAGTGTTGATTTTGAAATTGTCATTGGAAGGCAACACAGATTCCGGTTGAAAATAATAATTTATGCAACCGGATGATCGATGGTTTTTTAGACATGAGATGTGAAGATTTTCATCCGAGGTCGTAAGCCAAGTGTGCCTAAACAATTATTTATCGTCGAGTTGCATACAACATTTTTCTCAGAAAAAAGCAAGGAAAGTCTCACTTTTCGTCTCCGAGTTGAAAAAAAGCTATTTACGCTTTATACAATCAGTTTGTGAGACGAAGGGATAAAACAGCCAGAAAATCAACTTTAGAAAGGATGCTCTCATTTGCGAACATATTCCACAATTTCTGTTTCTTGGACTAAGACTTAAGAGGCATGACCACTGAGCTAGAATTGCAGCCTACATCGAGGCGTTTTTTAAATTTTATTTTAAACGGTATCTTCTCACAAAAGTCCTTTTTCAGAAATGGGGAACCATATTCTTGAGAAAGGATTTTTGTGAGAAGATATCGTCCAAAATACAATCAAAACGCCTCGATGTAGGCTACAATTTCAGCTCAGCGGTCGTGGTTCTTAATACTGGTAGCGAGGAATCTGACCGCTATTTCGATCTGTGAGATAACTGATACGTTTTGCGTTTTGCAGTTCAAAAATACCGCCACATCAAGTCATGGTGACTATGGCAACTTTGAGCTAGCCATAATCTCTGGCGAATTATAAAGAGAATGGAAATTTTTTTGAAACTGAAAAATCACAAGATAAGGTAACACATACGGGACTGTGATAAAGCAACCATAACGCTGATTTAATCCAAGGAAAAATAACTCTCCGGTTTTCATTGATTGGCAACAACAAAAATATGTCAAACATCAAACGTGATACTGGGTTCACTAAATCTAGTACTTCGATGCCAACATACTTCATGCGGTTTGTCGAGTCAGATAAATGTGTTCAAGCTACTTTTGCCAGCTGTATGACTGATTAAAATATCATCTACCGTTCGATAATCAATCTTTTACTTCAAAAGTTCACATAAATTATTGTTGATATCAACCTCTTGTTGAGGCTTCACTCATAACTGTTGTCTTTGTTGAGAACTGATGCTTAGTCGATTAGGAAAGTCAATTTCACAATAAATTGCGCAATGGTAATTGATTCAACAAATCAATGAAGCCCTAGATGTGCTTTGTGTAGGTCGAGCTAATTTTAACTAAGACTCAAATAGCAATTGAATAATTTTTCAATTACGAATGCTCGCGTATGGCTTCATACTTTCTCGACTTTATATAGCATTCCACCTAATAACGTATACGAATGAAGGAAACACTCTGTTCCCATTATCCATTGATGTTCATACATTTTGCATATATTTATTCAAATTTCCACTTAACATTTTAATATTCCGTATGAAAGAAGAGTATTAAAATCCAGA